>JAHKKF010530290.1:0-17613 GCA_019740295.1 Labeo calbasu
TAACAGAAAATCAAACATTGTTTTCAAAACTGATCCAGTTTCAGTGCTTTGATATTATAATATTTCTTTCTAATGTTAGGAAATTAACATTAAATCATTGACATTAACATCTTAAACTTGCACTAAAATGTGATTTATATCACCTAAGTAGTAATTTAGTAGAGTCGCATGTCGTCTTTTATCGATACAAGCTCAGAAACATTTACAGTGTTTAAACATTTACCTGTTGAAGTTTTTTTTTTTTTTTTTATTGTTTATTGACTTGGTGCCATGATGGACATTTAAATGTTATTTATTTTTCATTTTAAACAGTATAGATGATTACTTAATGGTAATGCAATATTTGTGAACACAACTGTGTATGTCAGACTATAAATCACTAAAATCTATGCATGGGGGCTTTCTTTGGTGTTGCCACCCCTCATAGACCCCATGCCACCCCTTTGCCACCCTAAAAATTATTTTCTAGATCCGCCCCTGTACAGTTGACCTCGACACTTCAGTTTCCATGGTTGGTCCTATTCAATCTGGTTTCCACTAGCTTCAATACAGAGATTCTACAGTTTACATATAAGTGTTGTGTATCAAATTTAAATGGGCAAGCGCGGCTTATTATCACTTCAACTGAGTGGCGAAAGTGTCAAGCTACAGTCGTTGTCAGCGCTGTGCGGGTGTTACACACTGGTCTGGTCCAGCTGTTCTCTTGCTCTGCGTGGTTTAATCAGGTAACTTAGTGCTGTTTCATCCCTTAGCGTTTAGTGTTTGTTTCCCATGTATGTGCAACAGTGAAACCGAGGCGATTAAAAGATACCCACAACTCTAGTGTAAAGGTGTTCAAAGACATTTTTATCACTCATATCGTTTGGACTGAAATACACTGAACAGTGATTAATCTTTCTGCACTTGTGTCGAGAGCTAATGTAGACTTCACGTATCCTTTGGCTTTAATAACTGCGCTTAATATGTGGGGGCGTGGTGGGGTTTTTCAGCAGTCAGCACACCGGGAAAAGATCTGATTAAATACAGTAATTGTCACAACTTGGATGTTAAAAGCAAGTGAAGATGAGATTCAGAATCTCTGAATCCAAACAAAGCAGACAAACCAAACACAATCCTAACACCAATGAGACCAGGGGGCTGCTTCATAAAAGACACTAAGAAAAGTTGTGGATTAAAGTCCAAAATCTGACTCGAAATAACCTAACAAATCAATCTGTACTAAAGCGGTTTCATAAACGATAATTTAGGCTCACGCAAATTCACTAATTTGATCCAGGTTCAGTGAGTCAAGATAATGTCAGCCCTTAATGTCCATCATGGATCAAATCGATCCACCATGGCAAACAGAACATATTTGTGTTGTTTAATGCATTTGAGACGTTGTGTTGTTTAATGCATTTGACGTTATATTCTTCATCTTTAAATGTTAGAAAGTCATGCAAATAAATCCATTTTACTGTCAGGAGTGGGTGAGTGAACAGGTGCTGCTGTGCGCAAAACAGACAGAACGCAACAGAATAATGGCACAATAATTTTGAGTAAAATATACATTTTGCTAAAATATTTATTGTTGGACATTAAATGTGACACATGTAGAATTTTAATCCTACATGTATTTTTATGACAGCAGTAACTGTAAATCAAATGTAAGCTGGTTAATACAGCCCTAATTACTAGCTCAAATTAGTTAATGTGTATTCCTCTTACCAGTTAAAATGTAGTCTATTTTCTATTATTTATTGTCATTTTTAATTCAAGTGATTTTTAACTTTTAATTTAGTGTTTTCAACACATTTTGTCAAGTGTTTTAATGACCTACTACTAACCATAAAGGTACAGCTGTAATAAAACCAAAGAGAAAGGCTGCATGGCTAGAAACTGCAGATCAAACTGCTGAATGCGCAAGTAGCAACTGTGTTAGGTAACACTTTACTTGAAGGGGTGTGCATAAGACTGACATGACATATGTCATGAATATGAAGGAGGTTTTATGCATGTTTATGACAGCTGTCATTAAGTGTCATTCGCTCAGTTGTCATTTTTAATGCAAAGATGACATTGTTTGTGATGCCTTTGTTATGACAACTTGACATAAACCGATACATCATAACCTGTCAGTGTCTTTATCATGACAACTTGACATTACCAAGACATCATAACCTTTCATAAATCTGTCATAAACATGACATAGCAGATTCATTATTAAACTTAATAAACTACTTAACTTTATGGGTTAACATTGCATTAAACTGTCATTTGGTTGGTTTTGACAGTCATGGGGCCATTATAATTGTGTCATAAATATTTTTCTGACCTCTTTTTTTTCAGTGGTACAAGGGTTAATTTTTTGAAACTGACACTTATACATCATCTGAAAGCTGAATAAATAAGCTTTCCAATAATATATGGTTTGTTAGATACAACTATTTGAAAATCTGGAATCTGAGTGTGCAAAAAAAATCACCTTTAAATTTGTCCAAATGAAGTTCTTAGCAATGCTAATCAATAATCAAAAATAAGTTTTTGATATATATTTACGGTAGGACATTTACAAAATATCTTCATGGAACATGATCTTTACTTAATATCCTAATGATTTTTGGCATAAAAGAAAAAAAATTGATAATTTTGACCCATAAATGTATTGTTGGCTATTGTTAAAATATACCCGTGCCACTTAAGACTGGTTTTGTGGTCCAAGGTCACTTATTTTCAACTTATAATTCTGCCATGCATGCTCAATATGCTGAGTATGAGCAACAGTCCCTGGATCAACAAAGTGTCTTTTATGGCAGACAGAATACTGACGATATCTGTACTGGGTAAGCTGTCTCTAGGCACGCCATTCATCTGTAAGAACTGTTCTGTATTTTATTTATTTATTTATTTTCAATCACTGGAATCCAGTTTTCTTGGATGGTTAATAGACTGATCCTTCTTATCTGGCTTGATAACAAATAATTGCCCAACAGGTGCACATGCATTTTTTATTTCTTACATTTTTTCCATTTTTTAATTCATTTCCATACAACAAAATATTAATTCACTTTCATATTTTTCTGTATAAATGTTATAGTATATAGTCATATAGTACAACATATATAGTATATAACATATATAGCTATCGTATAGTACAACATTGTCTTGGTAATGTCAAGTTGTTGTAGCGTTTGGGCCAATCAGACACACAATTCTTCATTTGATTTACTAAATCAGTTATTCATTAAATTAACAAATAATCACAGACCCCCTCACCCAATCCACAACACTGGTTGCCAGGACGTCTCCAATGGCCCACCAGGCCCCTGGTTACCATGGCAACAAGAATACCTCGGCCAGATCAGATAAACTTTACGACCTACCTTACGACCAATTCGTATTTTGATTATCTAAAAGATGATGTAACTAAGATGTTGATACCTATGCAACATATTAGTGTTTTAAGAAACCTTAGTAGTTTTGCATCAACACCCAATCGAATTACATATGCAAAATACCATGCTCACAGACAAAGAGTCGTAAACTTTCCCTCCAAAGGTGAAAGTCACTATTGGTTCTTGGACCTCCCAGAGACCTTAAAGGCATCAAACGATTGATCGCCTCCCTCTTCTCTTCTTCGCTCTCTTCTGCAAAAATCTGATTGCTGCCCATGTGGAGGAACCCATGGGGAGCCTGAGCCGGCACAGGGCATGCCCGGCGGGCCCGACAGGCCCCAACAGGCCCCAACATATAGAGCTGTGGCTCTCGACCACAAAGAGCCAGACATTTTCACTCAACCCTGGAATTCATCTTCCTCAGTCAGTCAGGGGTTCTTTTAGAACCTAAGAGGATGAGGAGGATGAGCTAGAACTCTTCAGGACTTAAAACTCTACTAACAGGACTGTTAGTAGAGAGTAAGCCTTCCCTGACGAAGAAATCTCAGATTAGCAGCCCACATAAATGAATAAATTCATCTAAATTTGGGTAAAGAAATCCCCACTTTTAGCTTTAAATGCATAAGTCTTGTCTGACAAGGAAATTTCAGATTAGCTGCATTAAATAATCTGCATGGCGAAGAAATCCCGCTTGCATTGATATTATCTTGCTATGGCATAGTTATTTTTAATGGTGATTTGAGCGATGTTCCTCATTTCTCCGAATTAAGGCCTTCTTGTAACTATCGCATGTCATTGTAATCACAAAGATTATGCAAATGAATAGTGAATTAATGGTGTAATTCTATTTTAGCTAACTAGGAATTTGCCATTGTCTGTGAAGTGAATGTGCTGTTTTGATTTGTGAATGAAGTTGTATGTGATAAGTCATGTGCGTAAGTTTCCCATGCATGTTTTACAGCAGCGCAAGTTCTGCTCAGCTTGTTCGCTGTTGTAAACAAGCATCGGTCTCTTAGCACGTCTGACCCCGGAAGTTGAGTCTGATTCGATCTGATAACAGCACATGCCACAGACCCTTGTGTAAACTGAGTAGAACTGAGTGTAGCCAAAGTTAACACTTTAGCAGCCGTACAGGCATATAAGCTAAGCCCTTTACCTCAACTGTTAGCTGTTAGCATCCGACTAACATTTAGACATGTAAAGTGTAAGGTTCAAGCCACTTCTCTCTCTCTCTCCCCCTTTCTCTTGGTTTCACCTCCTGTTTGTGCTATAACCTTCTGTGTAGACTCAGTTAGGTTGGCCCTCCTCACATACTTGGGTTTTAACTGTGTTATTTTTATTTTGACTTTGTTCTACCTCTCTTTGATTTTATTTCATTTATTTACCTTTTTTTTTTAGCTTGAATGTACCAGTTGAGCTAAATTGATTTTAATTAAGTCACCAATTCAATTAAATCAAGTTATTTACGTTTCCTTTAGTTTCCTAAAGCTATTAGGATATTTTCATTTTTCTTTCTTTATTTTAGTTTATCTGACCATCACTATCTTCCCTCTCGGTATAGGATTATAGCAGTTCTAGCAACTGATGTCCCCTTAATGAACCGTACAGGTAATTAGTAGACTTATTCCTTCTCTCCTTACTCCTTAGCAGTCAGGCCTATTACATGAGGTACAAGTACTGTTCACCAAGCCATAGGCCCTGAGAAGACTAGAAACACTTCCTAGTGTTTCTGCTTATTTACCTTGAGATGTTTGATGTGTCCCTGCTAGCTTAGCTAACAGTCTCCCTAGGTTTATGACCCTGCTGCAGCATTCCTTTGAACAAGGGACAACTGCGTAGTCATATCTCCTATCTTAAACTAAATAAGGAAAGCTCTTTCTGATGTTATTTCAGTTTTGTTTTATTTGATACCTTCATAGTGACCAAACCTGTGAACCATCAGTGTTTTGAGTAATAATTTGACTACAGGTAAAGCCTGGTCATTAGCTGACCACCGCTTACAGCCCATCAAAGTTATTCAAACCCTCTCTTTGTGCTGGCCTGCACAAAATCTTAGCACCCCCACCTCACTAGCTTACAGAGCCATTTCCTATACAGATAGCTAACACCTCTGTACGTACTTGCATTTGCCGTCTGCATTTCTCTCTCGTGTTCCCACAAGTGAACCCTGCAGAGCACTGTGATGGACATCCTTCAGCCTAAAGCAGCCAACGACCTGCAATGGCAGAGAAAAGAACAGCGGGACTGCGACACAAGTGGACACCTCAAACCCAGCCTGGACAACCAGGAGCTGACCAGCATCATTTTCTCCTTGGCCCACACCCTCAAGGGCCTCAGGCAGGAGGTAAATGAACTGAACCTGCAAGTCATAGAGTTCCAAAGTGAACCGACACCTGCTCAGCAAGCCAAAACCTTCTGCTTGACACTTCACAAGTCAGTTTCCAGAAACCCTGCGTAGCCGCAGAAGGAACAGAATTAATTCAGACTAACCCCGAAATGGCACATGAATTGACAGTCAAAGAACTCAATCGAATGGCCAGAAACATCCCTGCATTCACACCAGAACTTGCAGGAGACCATGACGTCCACGCCTACATGAGAGACATTGAATTTTTCCTTCAGTCTTGGAAATGTGTGAACCACCAAGATGGACTTTATCTGCTCTGGATCACCTCTAGCCAGAGGTGCGACGCTTCCTGGCTCGACAGCCAGGACACATCCAATCGGACTACCAGCAGCTAAGACAAGCCATCATTAAGGAATTTCTTAGAGTCTGAACATGGACTGATCGCTGCCCTGGCCACCAAACATGGCTGGTATGAAACTCCACATGTTTACTACCACAGACTTCGACAAGCTTACTTCGGAGCTCGCAGTGAACCTGGGATGGAGGAGGACACCAGCTTCAAGAGTCTCTTTCTCCAAAACCTCCATCCTATTGTAAGTCACCATTTAGGCATTTTAGCCTGCCCTTACTCAATGCCTATTCAACAACTGCGTGACCTGACACAGAAGGCCTTTAACAAGCACAAGGCCTCCACCAAGGGTGTTTGTAACAACCCACTGATTCTGAACTGCACAACCCAGAATTCAAAGCAGGCACCAGAAGGCACCCAGCATTATCACAATGAGGACAGAGGACAGAACCATCGCCATGGCAACAGACCAGTCCACCAAAACATCCTCCTTCGCGCCCCACACACAGGTGCTAAACGGAGACTGCACAACGACAGCTAGACACACCCACTTTTGAGTTACAGGAGCTGCTGACACTGGCAGAAGAGCTCCTCCAACAAAACTCCACTGAAAATTACTGGAAAGGACAAACTTTTGACCCCTTGTCAAACATAACATAGTATCAGACTCCTCCAGGGGATGAGCATCCTGCGAAACCAGTCAACACCTCAGGAGCAGCCAAACAACGTTAGATAGAGCGACGGGCCCACATGCCTAACAGCAAAACCTCTACCAACACAACTCAGGCAAGCTTAAGTCAGTGCTGCCACCAGAGCAAAGCAACACTGCCAACATCAGACCTTTAGTGACGTTCAAGCACAACAGAGGGCTAACAACCACCTGCTGCCCTCCTGCCATCATCACTAGATCAGTCTGAAACTCTCTTCACACTACGAAATCTCTATAACCATTCCCTGCGACCTGGGAACCACCTGCCCTCTCACAAGTGAGAGTTCAACCAGCTGTTCCAAACAGCAGATACCATGGATAGCCTACCGGCTAACAACACCTAGAACAACCATCTGACCCAGGCCAACTCGCTCCAGGATGATAGGTGACACTGCCACGACACCTGCTGCACAAGCTCAAGGACCTGCACCTTGCTACTGCCTACACCACCACAGCACACCACCTGACAGCATCCAACCACTCCTGGAGGCACCAACAGCCAGAGAATCACCTCTCTCTCCCAGCCATGAGAGGCAGGTGCGTGTCTGATTGTTCTGCACCTTTGATGTCGCACGCTGTTGTCTGCTGGATGGACAACAAGTTTTCAAGAGGGGGGAGTTGTAGCGTTTGGGCCAGTCTGACACACAATTGTTCATTTGATTTACTAAATCAATTATTAATTAAATTAACGCATTGCGGTGTGCTCCATGTTTTCAGACCTGAAAAATGCATTCTGGCCTAAAGCTGCATAATACTTTCACATTTATGGACTGTTTTGTTGTTTTCCTTCCCCATGTGCCCCATGACCCAGTTTCTCCTCTGTCTAATTAGTTGATTGTCCGCACATGTCTGTTACTCGTTATCCTGTGTTTATAAGCCACAGTCTGTTCAGTTAGTGTTTGTCTGGTCTGCTTGATGTGTTTGTGTGCTTCTTCTTGTTTCTGTTGTGCCTTAACCGCTGTGTTTGTGCAATTAAAAACTGTTAAACGTTTCTTTGCGTCTCCTGCGTTCAGAAAACCATGACAGAAGACCCGATCAAAAGCAAATACCTCTGTGTTTACCCTCCCGTTTTCTTTTTTAATTTTTTCAATAGTTTTTTGTTTTCTCCCCATGGATCCCCTCCTTCACCCTGAATTCCTCCTCCTGCTGGAGCAAGGGGAGAAATCACTCAAGGGCCACACTAGACTGTTTCTGGTTCCCGCAAGCCCCGATCATATCAAACATGTTTGATATCCAGGATTTTAAATCAGGATGATCATGTCTATGATTACGTCATTACTTTCACAACAGCCAATGTGCTTCCGCAAAACAGCTGCTGTGCGGTCCATTGGATAATGGAGATGGAGGAAACTGCTCATGTATTTATAGTAACACTGTCTGTATAATATGTTAAAAACATACCACAACCGCATGGAGAAAGGAAAGCTCTGGAGTGAAATCGTCTCAGTTTTCAACATACCGGGTGAGTGCATAAAGCTGCTAGCAGGCTAACTAACATTTGTAAACATGAGTTGCTGAAATGACGATCTGTTGTGTAAGATCACATAAGGCAATCCCTCCGTCATGATAATCTTAATAATATCTTATAGTGTGAGATGCGCCACAATTTTCTTATCTTGTAGTGTGTGCATGTTTAAGATTTCAGGGAAGATAGTCTGCAAAAAAATTCTCCTTATGTGTGCGCTGCAACCAGAGATCACAAATCATCACCCTCCCACCTTCTCCTGCCTCCTCCTCTGCTGTCATTTGGTAGCCCTTCTGCTCGCCCTCAGCCCACCATCTATACGGTTCTGTGGGTCTGCCATCCTTCTTTGTCTCGCACCTCTGTGCATCTTCCTCTACCCAGATGTCCATCCTCCTCAGCCTCCTCCAAAAATTCCACCTATGCCTCTCTGTGTGGTGTTGTTCATGGCGCAAGGATGCGTCTTCCGGGAGGGGGGGCAATAATAACTTTTAAATAACGTTTTTTATAACATACATAACATCCTAATTAAAGAAATAAATATTAAAATTTTTACATTCAGGATTAGACTGTAAAAAGAGTTGGCATATGATAATACTTACCTATTTATATTCTAAGCTAACATGCTGCAATTGCAAAGCAAAACCCCTGGGTCCTCAACTTCCTTGACAAAAAAAAAAAAAAATAGCATCTGAAAAGCTATGCATGTGACCACCACTTCCACAAGATCACACAGAGTCACACAGAGCTGTGAAGATGGCGTGTGTTGTGAGATACAGTTTTCTATTGATTTCTATTTGTTTGAGAAGCACTTCAAAGGCAGAAGCACTGCTGAAAGGTATGAATAAGTATTCATATGTATTTCAACTTTTAATAACGTTACTTTCATAGATTCTAGATCCTGCGCTAGAAAATGTTATGTAGAAACGTCACATTAGTTAAGAAAAGACAAATAATCACACTCATGTAAATGAAAGGCTGTAAGGAATACTTTATTTGTGTTTTCACATATTGTACATTTTGCTACAAAAGTTATTTCAGATAACTTTATTTCAGATAACCATAGCCTGAAAATTCATCAGTGTCTTTAAGTGTTGAAGATCTCATTAGTTTTTCTCACACAGTTACAGTTACAACTCTGATTGAAGCTGATGGGAATGAGGTGATCATCCAGTGCGCTACTGATATAACCTCTCAAGATGGGGTGTACATGTACAAACAAGAAGCAAATAACATTAGGTCTATAATCTTCTACTATTACAAAGATGGCACTTTTACCATCAAATCAGAAAAACACAAAGATAAAGTCAGAGTAAATGGACAATTTCCCAACCTTAATGCCACCTTCTTAAATGTAAATGCCACAGACATTGGGCTGTACTGGTGTGAATTTAATCTAGAAGAAAAAGTTACAATTGGCAAACTTACATGGTTATGGATAGGTAAGTGTGTCTTACACTTCATGTAAATAATTTTCTTTTATTGTTTTATTAAGTTTATTGTGGTCTATATGAATGTGACAGATGTATTTAGTATGTAAACTATGTTAATGGGAAACTTCTATTTAGATGCAGAGATTGAGAAGTACAATCATTTTCTGATTAATATTGAATGAAAAACATAGAGGTTAGCTCTAATTCTCTGGCCTTGATTTTCTTTTCTATCATGGAAGAATCAGTAAATAAAAAAACAAATAAAACAGGAGAAAGACAAGAAAAAGGAGAAGCAGAAATGGTTAGAACGACGTGCTCAGAAGATTCTCATGTGAAGACCTTTCTCATTGTGTCTGCTGTCATCTCGGTACTGTGCATCATTGGTTTCATCTTTGTGATTCTGAAGGTAAGCATACATACCCAAATCACAAGCAAAGACTAAACTTATAAACAACATTGTTAGGTATGCTGTTATTGTGTAAACATGCCGTGCGCAAATGATAGCCCCTTTTGATTGTTTTTGTGGTTTGATTTGTTGTTGAAAATCTGTTGCTGTGTAATTGTTTTGCCATTTCTCTGGGATGTTCCAAACACCTGTGTAAAGCTTTTCACGTAAAATTAGTTGCGGCATCTTTAAAGACCACAGGAAACTTTTGAAATGATGCGCAAAAGTCAAGTGGCCCTGCAGTTTGTTCTAAAACTATTCACTGTTTTTGACATTAAGCAAAAAGTAATAATAGAAAATTATATGAGCCATTAGTTAATTTTGTGAAAAAATAAATGCATTTATTGAGTCTTGTTGAGAGTAAATCAGCATTACACACTCAAAAAAATCTTACTCTCACACTGACCGAGAATGGCAAAAGCGCTACAGATGTCTTTTTAATAGCTGAATCATTTAACGGTTGACATAATCAACAGCTAATGCCTTATTATGCACAGTTCACATTCTATAAACAAAAGATTTATATATGTATGTATTTGAGAAACAGTAGTCATGGAGCGTCAAAAATTCAGCAACGCATAGAATAACAAGCCATTTTTTTATTCAACCACAAAAAATGTTATGCCTCACTGGTCGGTGACAGATTTCACAGTGTGCGCTACTGGCAGTCATGCACCACAAGCAAGTGTCAAGATTCTTGTAAACAAGCTTGGCAAGTGCCCCGTTCCTCCGTGTCTCTCTTCCAAATAAAATGTCCTTTTTTCATCTTCTCACTGGTTGTAAACCTTGTTCTTGGATTTCCTGCCAGGCTCCCTCTCCGATTGGGCCCCCTTTACTGCGCTCATATTTACTGGAACATTGTTTTCCCATAGTCATTTTGGAATCTGAAGAATATTTTTTTAAATAAGTTACTTCTTTTTGTCATCCTCAGGTGAGGGGGAACAAGAAATACAGTCCATCAAATCCACCCTCAGACTCAGTTTACGAAGAGATGAAAAGGAGCAATTTGGACGCTCACCCCAGTGTACGGACATTAATCAACCCTGACTATCAATCTACCAAGCTACTCCGCTAAATTTTAAAAATTATGTTATATGATTCTCTATCTGGATTGGCAAGTGATTTTGGATTGAAATCTTTCATATGATTTATTGCTTCATATCTGAGTTTTATTTTAATTTTTTTCTGATCCATCTTTCAGTTCAGAGAGAGATAAACAAAATTCTTTTAATTAAGTTAGTGTGAATATCATGGTTATATTTAAGATGCTGTAGATCAAGATGAAATCAAAATAGTTTAAGTGTGAAGAATTAAAAAAAAAAGACGCAGGAGTTTAAGAGTTATTGTTAGCTGATGGACAACAGATACGTCAAAGGCCTCAATTGTGGTCTGATCTGCGCAAGCATGTGCAAAGACTTCAAGAATGTTGTGAAACGCTTGTTACTTTCAGTCTGACAAGTAGGCCAACACTGAACTGACTGATCGATTTAGAATCATATTTGATTCCTCTGTTTAAAATAATGGCAATCAAAACTATTTTGTCTCACTGCAAATTTTAAACTCAAGATGGTTAAAAAATGTAGGCTACTTGTTTGCACAGTGTGTATTTTACTCTCTGATGTTCATTTCTGAACTTGGCTTCCACTCTTAACCAATCATCTTCCTTTGCAGTTGTGGTCATGTCTTCCTTTCGATAACCTTTCACAGTGCATGAAAACAAGCCACAATGACATGTTTCTTGTTGTTAACTAACAATGATAAAGTTTGAAAAGTATGCAGTTTGTGTGCAGATAAAGCTTTTATGTATTTAAAGAGCATATATTACGTAACATGCATGCTGTTTTACTCATTATCCAGCTTGGTAGCATTATTTTAATGTATTTTAATGTTTTTAATGTAATGTTTATACATGTTTGATTTAGTATAGTTTTACTTCAGTTTAGAGATCTCTTAACATGTGAAATAAACAGTAACACTTTACAGCGAGGTTCCATTTGTTACAGTCTTTATTCATCAAAAAATTTCCAATTATTTGTTCCTAGCCTGTACAGAAATATTACACTTGAAAAACACTTCAGTGTTACAGTTTCTTTGTATTTTAAAATGAAACAATATGTTATTTGAACATTACACCTTCTTGAGCCATTGATGTGGCAATATTTGTTTTTAAATTAATTATAAGCCGCAATAGAGGGAAAGTGTCCTATTATTATTATTGTCCAAACTAGCATAGATGTAAATGGCATTAAAAAAAAACTAAATGCTGAATAAATAATTTAAAATATATAATAAAAGTAATTGTCCTCTGAAGTTGTCACTGGTGTTACCGTTTAACAAAAATCGTTTATTTTGAAATAAAAATCACACTGATGACTTCACTTGACTTCCTTCTTCCTATTTCCTAAAGATCTATGAAAAAAGGCCCATGTTAAGTCCAATGTCTATTTTCAGCTTTCAGAAATGTTCTCATTTATCTCATGATTTCATGTGAAGCTATTAGTTGAAGTCACTTGTGTGACCTACTTTATTGTTGGGGAATTGTAAAAAAAAACTAGAACACAAATGGATTAAACTTATTTAAAATTATTTTAGTGTGTACACCATGACCGACAAAATGTGGTTTGATACCTTGCAGCTCTTTTATGAAAATTGTAACTGGTGTTACTGTCACTGGTTTTATTGGGTAACAACAGTGAAGATCAGTATATTAGGTCTTATGTATGTCACTGGTGATTCACTGTGTCACTGGTGTTACTGTGTGTGTTTTTTTCTGTCACCTTATTTCTTGCATTTGCATTATTTTTCTGTAAAAATTGAGTAATAATATTTCATAAAAAATGTAATATTGCCAAAGAAGGTAACACTAGTACCTTCACTAGTTAAAGGTACTGAATCTGTTTTTTTTGTGATGAATTAATTCATGTTCACATGTATTCTAGAACTAACATCTTACTCCTGATTTCTCTCAACATGGGGACAGGAGAGCTTTTAATCAATAAATGAGGGGAAAAGTAACTGGCATTACTTATTTGAAAAAAAAAATAACTATTTTCTTGTCAATTAAAAAGTAATGCATTACTTTACTAGTTACTTGGAAAAAGTAATGATATTACGTAACTCGCGTTGCTTGTAACCCCCAACGCTGGACATTTCTGTAGAATGACCTAAATAACATTAATAGATACAACTTTTGATTTTAATAATGTATTAGTGTAACGAGACTCCAGTGAAGCGCGATAGATCCAGATGCGAGCTTTATTAAACACAGCGTAGTCAAGACAGGCAGGGTCGATCTCCAAACAAACAGTAACACGAAGGCAAGACAAAAGCGTAATCCAAATAAACAGGCAGAAGGTCAAAGTCCAAGTGAGCAGTCCAAAGTAGCAAAATAAACAAGGCTATGAAAGTAGGCAAAAACTATGACAATGAAACAAAACTGTGGAAGTAACAAAACAAGGCAATGAAATCAGGAAAACCGCTTAGTAGAGTCCGCACAGGCAAAACAATACTTCGCTAAGCCTGTTTGGTATACTCCTCCTTAAATGGCCACCAAACAGGAAGTAACCAGGGGAGCAGCAGAGGGAGCAGTAACAGTCAGTCAATGGGTGAGGGCTCCCTCTGCTGGTGTGGCGTTACAATTAGTAAACGTTGGAGTCACATTAACTAAGATTAATAAATGCTTAAGAAGTATTCCTTCACTGTTAGTTTATGCTAACTAAATGGAACCTTATTGTAGAGTGTTACCAAATAAACGTTTAATACATTTATACTATTTTAAATAACAGCATTGATACAAATCAACTAAAATTGACTCTGTTTAATATTCCTGTGCATGTTCAGGAGGATGTAATGCCTCTTTAACATTTTAGAAATGTAAGATTTTCATTAAAGAGGTCCTATTATGCTCTTTTACAAAGGTTTGATTTTGTTTTGAGGGTGTACTAGAACATGCTTTCATGCTTTGTGGTTCAAAAAAACGCATTATTTCTCATATAATTCACATTACTATACCTTTCCCCCAGCCTGGCACACATGGCTCGATTAGTTCTGGGTTTAATAAAGGCCCGTCTTCCGAAAAAAGGAAATGTGTTATAATTGTCCCACTGCATTGCGATTGGCGAACAGCTTAGATGGTGTTTCAGTACTGCCACACCCCTTGTCAAAGCAGTTAGCACAAGCTAGATTGGACTTTGAGATTTGTAACTTTGTAGATCTTTTTTATGCCCAAACATACACACCACACCGACTAGAATTCAAAAAGTGAAAAAGCATAATAGAACCCTTTTAATGTACTATAACATACTGTATGGAAAAGCAATACAATGTAAAAAGCATTGTGATTTTTTTTTTAAAAATTGTTAATGTGTAAATATTTATCATTTGAAAAGAGTTGTGATGCTTCAATGACAGATCTGAAGTTTTAGAAACAGTATTTAAATTAGGCCTATTCTTATCCGCAATGCCCATGCTCGACCAATCAGCAATATGTAGGCCCCACACAGTGGGTACTGTGGTCTGTAGACTCTTCCTGCTCATCTTCCGCTTTTTTAGCTGATATATGCGCTAAATGTATTTGACCACACCAGGTCTTTTTTGAGTGCAAAACAAGTTAGTGTCCAGTCAAGATGAGCTATTCTATTTTTAATGTATTCACACCTCATATTAATTTGTTGAGTGTCATTTGTTTGTGCATGCACACAGAGGAACTGTGCATGTGTTTACTTGGTAGTTTATTCTTTCCAGTTACATTTTTGTAGAGACATGGATTATTTTGCTTTTTTATTTTTATTGTTAGAATTTTATTAGTGTTTTTAATAAAGCAGTTTTGCTTGTGGTGACATTTGATTGCCCAAAATGTTGAAAACATTCGATTCTCATCGGGTGCATAGCAACTTGGGGGAGAAAGAGGACAGAGTGCATAGGGCCGATCCCTAGTGAGTTGACTCTCACCTACAAAAACATACAAGAAAATTACTATATGTGGTTCTGACTGAGTTATTATACAGACACACAAGAAAGGTATAAACAGAACAATACCTAAATTATATAAAGGGATAAATAACTAAATAAAATTTTCAACAGACTAAGATCAAAATGGCAAAACAAAAAAAAGTAAGCATTACCTTAACTCAAGCTCAGTAGACTAAAATATGTACTATCCCACAAATTTATATGCTATTCCATCTATTTTTTTATCTGATGAGGTTAAAAAGGAGGACAGATATCTGTTTAAGAAATTATAGGCAACAAGAAAAAAGGTGGTAAACTGGCAATGGTACAAAGAAGTTCTGTCTATGAGAGAAGAGTGGTTTCAAATAGTAGCAGAGGTCAAAGAAATGGAAAGAGAAGTATGTATATTTAGACTCACAAAAACAAGTTCTTGAGAACAAATGGAGGAAATGTTCAGCCTTCTCTTCCGTATAATAGATGTTTGCTTTTGAAAGCTTCCATGAGTGTGTATAAGACTAAGACTTTAGACTTTATTGTCCCTTTAGGGAAATTCTTCTCCTTCCATTTCACATACAGTGTCACCATGACATAACAACATGTCATAAGAATTTCACATCTAGATGTCAAAACCTCATTAGCAAAGTCAGCAAGGCATTTTATTCTATAACAGCAGGAATCAGGAGCCATTCTGCACCTTGGTGCCCTGTATCTGTGTCCTGAAGGCAGTATAGGGTAAGGTAACAATTTAATGCGTATATAATGTCCTGCTCAGCTGAGGTCGCCATACGTGTAATAGCCTTGTTATTTAAGTCTGTTAAGTTTGATGTGGGAAAACCAATTATTTTAGAAGCTATGCTGGTTCTACAAATGAGTTTGGCCTTGTTGACCAATTCTTGTCAGATAACATACCAAAAAACAGGTAGAGCAATATAAAAGAACAGATTGACTCATGCTCTGATACAGCAGCAAAAGTAGATGAGGAGCAACGTAGAGTCCTTTTACTTTATGGATAACTGACGGTCTTTGATGGCTCCTTTTCTGAATGTCACTGGTGTGCTGATCGAAAGTAAGTTGTTTATCCAGTGTTACCCCAAGATATGTAAAATTCTCAACTATTTCTACCACTTGGTTGTCAGCAAGGATAAAATGCTGGGATAAGGGAGAACTGATTAATAATTCTTTTGTTTTGTTGACATTGAGATGAAGATAATTATTGTCACACCACTAAGTGAAATGTGCAATGGTGTTGTGATAATCCAGTACAGAATTGTTGTCTGTAAGCAGAGCAAGGTACGGGGATTATGAGAGAAATTTTCCAGAGGGTAGGTATAGTGGCAGTCTGATATATTCGCAGAAGAGTAAAACACTGGCGAGAGTTCATGGTCACAGGCCTTCAGCACCCTTGCTGGGATGTTATCAGGCCCAGGGGCCTTGCGTAGCTTACATCGACTGAGTTGCCACTGTACCTCCTCCTTTGTAAAGGGGACTGGCTCGACTGCTTCCAACAGAGGAAGGGCTCACAGCAGAGCTGCACACTCATCTGTAAAATCCTGTGTATCAAACCGTGCAACGAATGTATTCAATTCTTTTGCAAAAGACTCTGGATCTGAATCTTCCCAATTCTTAAGCCTAAATACTTTATGTTTCTCTTTTGGGCTCTGCCTTAACTGTTGAGGAATCCAAGGCTTAGTGATGGGATACTTTTTTATTGTTTTAACCAGAATGTTGTAATGTAAATGTAAACTATTGTCGCGATTTAGCTCAAAGGGAAATGTATATAAATAATTATAATTAATTATGATTCATTCCAATTATTTATATCAGCTGCCAGTGGTAACTGTAGCAGAATTAAATTTCCATCAACTAATCTGTTCATCTAGCGAACATTCAGTAAAATTTTTATATTAACTCTGAGAAATGATATTTTCTTGCCCACAGAAAATAACTTTCTTAAAGTACTATTGCATTAGAGCATGTAGCTTGAATCGAAATCGTAAAGGGACATTAATTTACAAGGCAGAATCAGAATCAAAACTCATGTAATTTGTGCACAAGAGTTTTATTAACAAAGGACTAACACATAACTAATCTAAACAAACAAACATGAAATCACTCATATTTTTACTAATAATAATGACTGTTTGGAACAGCAGGTCGCAGGGAATGGTTATAGAGATTTCGTAGTGTGAACAGAGTTTCAGACTGACCTAGTGATGATGGCAGGAGGGCAGCAGGTGGTTGTTAGCCCTGTGTTCTGCTTGAACGTCACTAAAAGTCTGATGTTGGCAGTGTTGCTTTGCTTTGGTGGCTTAAGCGGACTTAAGCTTGCCTGAGTTGTGTTGGTAGAGGTTTCGCTGTTGGGCATGTGGGCCCGTTGCTCTATTCAATGTAGTCTAGCTGCTTCTGGGGTGTCAACTGCTTTTGCAGGATGCTCCTCCCCTGGAGTAGTCTGATGCTGTGTTATGTTTGACAAGGAGTCAAAAGTTTGTCCTTTCCAGTACTTCTCAGTGGAGTTTTGTTCAAGGAGCTCTTTTGCTAGTGTCA
>JAHKKF010530291.1:3929-18462 GCA_019740295.1 Labeo calbasu
AAACCGTGGCAATGACAAAACAGGGCAATGAAAACAGGGAAAAACGCTTGGTAGAGTCCGCAAGAGCAAAACAATACTTCGCAACTTCCTGTTTGGTACTGGCCTCCTTTTATTGCCACCAAACAGGAAGTTACTAATGAAGCAGCAGAGGGAGCAGCAACAGTCAGTCAGTGGGTGAGGGCTCCCTCTGCTGGCGTGGCGTTACAATATATATATATATAATTTTTTTTTTTTTTTTTTTTTTAATTTTTTTTTTGTAAGAAATCTCATTTCTATCTATATTATATTATATTTGCTTGGTCAGTTTCTTCTGATTTTCTTGGGTCTTTTGTTACTGTTTTGGGATTTGTTTTTCACCTTGTGGAAAGAAGTGAATGTTAATCTACTGTTATTAAGGCACCAGGCAGATGCTATTTATTTATTTATTTATTTATTGTTGGATAGATGGTATAGATGGTATTTAAAAAACAGGGGTAAACAGGTTCAAATTCCACCAAACCAGGAAATTCCACAGACTATTAGGAATAAAATTATGCTTTATTTATGGTATAAAACATAACATAAATCAATTTGGTAAAGAAGAAAAGAAAAGAGAAAAATATATATTAATTACATTATGCACATTGCATACATATTTGCATCTGACTTGTGTAAATTTACAAGACATTTGTAATAATTAAAAAAAAAATTAAATAAATAAATAAAAAAAAAAAGTTTTTGCCTTGGTGTTGTTAGAGCAATGGCTAATACAGGAGTGAAATAAAATGGATTTACAATTTTTGTTTACATCAAGAAATTAAAACCATCCAGAAGGTAAAAATCTAGCATCTAAAAAATCTAAAATATTGGACCTCTCAGACCACAGCTGAAGTTTAACAATAACCTCTTAAAACAAATAAAATTCAAATATTACTGCATATCATTTTTGCCCAAATCACCAAAAAATGTAAAATATATTACATAATTATGTTTTAAAAATGATTCCTGTTTTATGAGACTAGACCCTAAAGACATTGTGGTAAACCGTTATCAACTTGTGTAATGTCCATAACAGTACAGTTGATATTTGACATTGTGTTCTGAATGGGTTACATATAATTCATTTTTGTGTGCTATTTTCTCCATCTCCTGAAGCCCATGAACATGCTACAGCCATAACACAAAGTCACTATAAATGAAAATATCTGTGGAGAAAGAAAATAACACCATTATTTACGTAATGTGAGTATAATATAATTTTAGCATTTATGTAAGTATGTATGTATTTATAATTGCTTCAAGCATGGCTCATATGTATATACATTTTTTGTTTCTGCTTTAGAATGTTAATGGTAAAGGTTGCATAGCGTGGAAATTACTGAACAGTTCCAAACTCAATCAGTCATAAAAATCAATCAATCATAAAAGTGTTCCTGTGGTTTAGCATGTACGCTAGAAAAAATGTAAAGTCTAGCCTACCTTTATTGCATTGTGAGTCACAAAGTCATTTAATTTGCACACTACACTTTTAATATATTGTGCAGGTCAGATGGAGTACTTTAATGATACATTTATGGTGCTTTGGTGTTTTATTAATTTTGACATTTTGGGTGCTAGACACACAAAGTCACTATAAACTGTTGTTGTACGCCCCTGCATAGTGGTTTGGAATGACATGAGGTTTAGAAAATAAATAAATAAGTAAATAAGTAAGTAAGTAAATAAATAAATAAATAAATTCTTCAATCTTCATGATACAATATTCTAAAATAACTGCATACTCTTAGTGAAGGAGTGAAAATATAGACTATGATTGTGTTATGTATGTTCTACTGCATATATTAAATTATTTGTATTTTCTGTTTTTTTTTTTTTTTTTCTGTTTACTTACTAATTATGTGTTTAATATGTTATTTGTATAAATGCAGAAAAGGTGCAAGTAAAATGTCCAGTTGTTTTTGAATCTGAAAATCACAATCAACGAAAAACCAAGTAAAAACAAAGGTAGTGTTAACAACTCACCGCAGCAGCGACATTAATGTTATATTCTCTATAGTCCAGAAATGTTATTATGTTGCCACGGGGTCTGCGTATGCAGGTGCTGTTGACATATGTACCCGCAGATGAAACTGTAGCCTCCAGCAAAAATGCACCAAAATAAAACAGCAAAGCGATGAAATGGTAGAACATGTCCTGTAAACAATGGAAGACAGTTTGAGTTTATGATGTGTATAGATCAATAGACCAAAAGATAGATTTTAGATAATCCTATTAGATTATATTTAATAATAATAATAATAATAATAATAATCATCATCACCATCATCATCATCATAAATTTAAATAATTTACAGAAGAACTGTGGCAACATCTCCAAGACAGTTGGAGAAACCTGCAAAGCTGCCTGAAAAACTATGTGCAAACTGGCACAAAAGCTGTTTTAAATGCAAAAGTGGTCACACCAAATATTGATTTGATTTAGTGAACAGAAGTTAATTGGTAAATAAAATCTATTTATGAAATTATTTTAAAAGCATCCTCACTTTACAGCATTTTTACGTAAGTGCCTAAAACTTATCATAGTACTAACTTTTTGCAAATATACATTTCTTCAAGCATCTTGGAGATATTGCCACATTTCTTCTGGATTTAGTCTGACAGTTTTTTCTGTTTCTTCATGTCATTCCAGACAGACTCGATGATGATGAGATCAGATCTCTCAGCATACTGACTGTTGTCAGATTTTGCATACAAAAATTAACTGGATTATTACATTACATTATTACATTATTATTAATGACAAAACAAATGTTTGGAACTGTAAAATGATATTTCCTACAGCAACAGATAAATAATTGGTTTTAAAACCATTATTTATTTATTTATTTATTTGTTTGTTTGTTTGTTGAAGAAAATACTGATATGTCTTAGACTTTTGCCCAGTACTGTATATGTGTGTGTGTGTTTACTGGTATTCACTATGTTTTGGGAACCAAATGTTCCAAAAAGTATAGTAATACCAGTACTTTATTTATTTATTTATTTATTTATTTATTTATTTTGTAGTAATAATAGTAATAAATAGTAATACCAGAAAGAAAGTAATACTAAAAATACTATATGATACAGTATAGAAAAACCATTACACCTATGGAATGCTCCCATAATGATAGGAATACTAGTGTGTGTGTGTGTGTGTGTATGTGTGTGTGTGTGTGTGTGTGTGTGTGCTGAACCTTTTAATACTGTTTTAATAAGCTGTTTTAAATGTAGTCACAGATTAAAATAAGCAACACAATTATTTTTACATCACATTTATAAATGAAGGACATCACAGAAGCCACACTATGTGTTGATTTTTGAGCATAGCAAACTAAAAAAAAAAGAAAAAGAAAAATACTACTACTAATAATAATATAAAAATATATCATGACATTGTGTGGGCACTGGCAATTGTGTCTAATGTGATGTTTCATTAACTGGTATGTCTATTTAAACAACAACACTAACTTTGTTAGTCATAGAGGAAAT
Source organism: Labeo calbasu (assembly GCA_019740295.1). Classification (NCBI taxonomy): domain Eukaryota; kingdom Metazoa; phylum Chordata; class Actinopteri; order Cypriniformes; family Cyprinidae; genus Labeo; species Labeo calbasu. The sequence continues at coordinate 7,440 of JAHKKF010530291.1, forward strand.
TACACCACAAACTAAAAATGAAACCATCATTTTAATGTAGTGTAATACAAACACTAATGTTGTAATTAATGTAATGGATTTAAAATATTTAAAATGGATTTTCAAATTTAATATCAAAAGTCAGGATCTGGGGCAGAATCAGGATCTATAAAAAATACAATATGTACATAAAATGCTATTTAAAAATAAATAAATAAATAAATAAACAATACAGTCATAGTAAAAGGTATAGTTCTGAATACAGTTGCAGTGAATTTCATATTACAAAAATAAAGATCTGTTAATTTTAATAATAAAGAAGTCCTGGGATATAAAATTACCTTGAACAAATGCAAATCCCGTAACCTGTCTAAAAGTTAAACTTTAAGAACTGTATTGCAAGCACTGGTATTTCCTGCTCTACCAACCCTGTGACCTTGAGCCAGGTGCTTAACTCCAAACTGTACTTGGATGACTGTCCAGGCAATTAGTGTCCAATAATCTACACTAAAGTGTCCACTCTATGAATGTGTTAAAATTAGTCTAAGCACTGTGCATTTGTAAAGTCATACACACTCACCATGAAATTCCAGTCAGTGTTAATCTTATCAGCCAGGCCCAGCAGAAACAGGGCAAGGTATACAGATGAACAGATGAACATGGTTACTGAAACAAACATCACCCAACCCTGCAACAATGGCACAGACACATTCGTCGACGCTACTAATATCCACACCAACCCTCCAAACACCTGATTTAAAAAACAAACAAACAAACAAACAAAAAAATATATGTGTATATACTCAAAGACGAACAATTACTAGATATTTTCTGCATTATTAGGGGATAAAGTCTTTGTTTAGTTATTTGGCCTAATGCAACCTGTGACCTAAAACACAACACTTTCCTGACAGGTAAGACCGGCTTTCTGTATTCAAAGACATGTGTGTACAGGCATACTAAACTTAATATTACTATTTTCTCTCAGAGTATGAAGTATGAATTATATATGTTATATATAATTATATACAGCTTTATTATTATGATTTCCACATTAAATTATTATTATTATTATTATTATTATTTTTTTTTTTTTTTGCGTTATCAAGGTGTATATAGCCATAATCCAACAAAGGACAGACCTTTGGAATTATAGAGGTTTAACCCAGTAAGCCTTATAAAAGCTATAAACAACAGCACTTACAATTTCCAAACAAATCAAGGCTCCTGAATATGTCCTCAGTATTTCCATTCCAAGGGGTAGAGAAATAGTCGGTGCTGGGAAGGAGGTAGTGGCTGGGTTCGGTGTTTCCGCCATCCTCGTTCAGCTTGACAAGCACAGGCTGAACAAAAGACTTATGCATAGGAGAATCCTGCTGGAGTCATGTATCAGGAACAGGTCTGACAGGTGTGTAGCCACTCCCATCTTGTTAGGTCATTTTTCGCTCCCACAGTTGGGAGCTACTTTGTTTCATTTGTGAATTTGACAGGCTTTATTATTTAAAATGTGCCTCTGTTTTTGGTGTAGATTTAGCTACTTCTTAGTTTTCCTTTGTCCACAGTAAGATTTATTTTCTTTTCTTCTGTTTGGCCATGCACAAACATAACTGAACAGTTTCACAACTTCAGTTAATAATTAACACATATGCTTAGGTTCAGGATACCTAAGTAAACATTATTTTACACCCCAAATTGATATTACATAAAATACCAAAGAAGAAACATCTCTTTGTTTGATTTGATTTGATTCTGAATTAATAAATGTAGCATATTAAGTAAAAGCATTTTGAAAGGGGTAAGAGGCTTTCTGAAAAGGTGATTGTCAATAATGAAACAAATTTACCGTCCATAAATGGGAGGTGAAATGCACAGGCCTTTTCATTAATAATTGCCTAGTTTTGTGGAAAAGACCACTGCTTTAGTGACTTCTTGTACAATGCTGAGAGATTTACTGAACATTGCCATTCATTAATATGAACAGAAATGTTTGTTTTAGGTTGTACCATTTATCAGAACTACTAATAAAAAGTGCTTTAGTTTCACTGACAAAGCCATGATTAACAGATAGCAAGCATGCAAGTCTAAAGGTTATCTGCTGGGAAAATAAGTCATAGTTATAGAAATACAGATATTTACAAAAATAAATAAATAAAAATCACCAGCAGTTATTGTAATCTGATGTTTTATTTATTTATTTATTTTAGAAAAAGCATGTCAAGATCTAAAAATGATGGATTACAATAAAAACAGGTGGCATAGACATTCACAGGCCCCTTGTTATCTTTTATTTACTTTAAATTATTTAAAATAGTGGTGGATCATTCATAAAATGGTGGATAAATCATAAAATCAAAAACATTAAAACTTTTTCTTTACAAAAATCCTGAATACAATAAATTCATTTGCGCATACATCATCCTAGCCTATTAAAAATAATTATTTAAAAATAAAAATTCTTTCTCTGTGGCCATTAAACCATTACAAGGCTGAAGTTGCTGAAGCATTTTTGTTTTTGACAAACTCACATATGTAGTACTGTGTGGCTCCACAATCTACCTGGCTCCATGCTCCAGTACTACCAAGCTGCACACAGTCACCTTTACCACTGTGTGGGCTCTGTAGAGACCAGACTGTGGTATTCAAGAAGGGGTTACCATCAACAAACATGTACCCCACTTCTGTTACTCCTACTTGTAGCCCTATGAACACATGAGTAAGATCAGCTTCTCTGATATAATCAGCAAGCAAGGTGTTTGTCTCTGTGGTTCTGGGCATAGCAAGAGAACCCCCACGCAACTTGCAGTTTAGAAGTGACTCTTGATACTTCCGTGCCTCTGTCACCAGCAGGTAAAACATGTTCTCGGTTTCCCTGATACCTAGAACCACTTTAATAAAATTGACAAAACATAGTACTGGTTAATGTCTTGTAAACATTTGACTGTGTCTTGTCAACATTTATCTGTGTTTTCAATGGAAATACTGTGGCATGCAGTACGGAATGGACCTGTGTCTCACCTTATCTAATATATCTAGTATACCACACCTTGTAATCATACAGCGGCCCCAAAATTATTTAAATGTCTAACCCACTTAAAAGTGCATAAAAGTCATTACATTAGATTATAAAACTATCAAATCAAGTGGATTTTTAATAGTCAAGACAGAAGAATTCAACTTTAAGCAGAATATTTCAAAATTTCACACAACCACTAAAATCTACAATGAGACCAGTGAATTAAAAGTCATTATAAAAATAACTAAGTGATGTTAGTTCAGGGAAAAGTTCTAGAAACATTAAAGATGCCTCTTAGTTACAGTTACGAGAAAAACAAAACACCTGTCAATCTTACTAGAAAAGTCTATTATTTGCTGCATAATCATGGAAATCATGGAAATTGCATGCTTATCACAATGGAGAACATTAAATCAATATCAGGGCCACACAAGCAAATTTGATGAATTAAACACACAAGTCTCACCGTTCTTAAGAAACTTGACAGCATTTTTCAGTTTGCTTATATTGATGTCCATCTGTCCAACAACCTTTCTGTACCTCCCACAGTCACAGGTAGTACCTGTCACATGTATTATGCAGTCTTTAGGCTGTGTTAGATCATCAGTAATAATAAACATAGAGAAGATCTAACGCTTACTACATTCTGACAAAGCAGAAACACACACATGCTTCGACATTTACCAGGTTTTCCTTTTAATCCTGGGAGACCATCAGTTCCTTCTTGTCCCTTGTCACCTGTTTACAATAACATTTACAATATATACAACATACTGTAAAACATACAGTGTCGTTTAACTAAGCATTAGCCACATATTAATATTGCAAGTATATATATTTGATTTTGTAGAATCCAGTAATAACATTGATTAACCAGTAGATGACAGCAGTGCACATACTTCACTGTTTTATGTCAGTCTCCAACTAACTGTGATTTTCCTTTTAAAACTTTAGTGTTTAGTCCTGTTATAAAAAATAATAATTTGGGAAGTAAATGTTAATTTCTTCTCTTCTCTTCTCTTCTCTTCTCTTCTCTTCTCTTCTCTTCTCTTCTCTTCTCTTCTCTTCTCTTCTCTTCTCTTCTCTTCTCTTCTCTTCTCTTCTCTTCTCTTCTCTTCTCTTCTCTTCTCTTGGATTATGGAATTACTTTTAGTATTTTAGAAAATAATTTTAGATTTTGTTTCTTTTCCTGATTGGCAAAATTTGCTAGAATTGTACTGATTACTGATTTTGCTAATTAAGCCATACAGTGCTTCACTTAGGGTATTACCTAATTAGATCAATGCACACTGTATTTTTGTGACAAGCCTTTGGGCAACAAGTGATGATGATGATGATGATGACGACTTAAAGTGACTATAATGTACACATTTTGGACCTATGGTTTTGTTCTAATCAGACAGCCACCACAAGTCATCATTGCCATTATATATGATTCAGTTTAGTTGATTTAAGTGTGTCATTCCCTGTCTGAAAGGAATGATTGAACATGAACTAGTACACTTTTCCAAACAAAATGATAGGTAATCTAAAAAGAACATAGATAAATTAGAGTATACTGTGCAGTAAACATACTGGGTAGAAAGGAAAGTGACATTCTGTAGACAATTCCCAGATATTACATTGTTAAGTTATCAAAATATGTAAACATGCATAAATAAATACAGCAGCAAAGAGCATTCAGTCATTGCTTAGAGTCGATTTACCTTTCATTCCACTAGGGCCCATCTTTCCTGTTCTTCCCATCTCTCCTTTTTCTCCATATTCGACAGTCAGGCCTATGGAAGATGAAGAAGGTAACTGGTCTCCTGACTTCATGAAAATTGTCTCATGAAAATATTTTGAGGAAATTAAGTACACTATCAAAGCAAAATAAGTTTTATGACCCGCATACTCTCTTAGCCTCAATCACTGCTTTTTATGTGTGGCAAAATTATTTTGTGTCAGGTAGACTTAGATAAAAAATTGATTAAATAATTTTCCAGCTTGTGAAAAGCTTTAAGATAGTTATTTCTGAGACTGCTTGTAACATCCTTGGATCAAATTTCCTAAGCAAATATCCATCTGGAAAAAGGTAATGAGTTTCGCAAAGCAATAATAGGATACAACTGCTTTCACTTCTGTACCATCATTCAGTATCACTTCTGTGATTACTCATTTTGACTGAGTGGCACTGACATTCCCATACATATCCTTGTATATCCCATACATATACTGTATGCATCTCTTTTTTTCTGTTTCTGTTTGCCATCTGCAGTGAGCCGTTTATTAAAATATTTCATTTATGGGCAGACTACACTGAAAAACCTCAGACAGCATTTATGCAATGATTTGTAGAGTAAAGGAGTAAACCATCAACAAAAAAAAAAAAAAAAAATACACACACACACACACACACACACGCACACACACACGCACACACACACACACACACACACACACACACACACACACACACACACACACACACACACACATAAATATATATGTGTGTGTGGAAAAGAGGAACCAAACCATCTAAATGTCTTAAAATGACATTCTTCAATATCTCATTTTTAAACTTTTGGAACTTTTTCTCTTTATATTAATGTGAATTATTTCATATTTGCTTTGAGGGTATGAGGTTGATTAATTTGGAATTAACTTTTTTTGTACTAATTTAAAACTAACTAAAGCAATGTCTTCTATGGTTTTGACAGATTTAGCAGTAACATTTTTTATATGTTACTTCTACATGCACAGCTGAAAATAAAAACTAAAGTTTGCCGTAAACAGTCATTCTAAAACTTAATGCCTCTCTGGTCACACTGTAGAGTGAAAAAACAGGGTATGAGTCTTCCTGGCTTTTGGCATTCCCTTTTTTTTTCTTTTCTTTTTTTTTTTTTTAGTAAAGTATGTTTATGTGTGGAAGAAAGGGCATGTCTTCCTGTAATCACAGTTCCAGGCCTTCTTGTACTGATTCGATAAACAGCTTGCCTGGAAGCTGCACTACAGGTTACACTTCCATCTTTAAAAACATTGCAACACTACAGCTCTTAGCCACATTTAACACGTCTGCCTGCCTCTGACGTGACTTCCCTCAAGGGAAGATGTGGTCTGGCAGAAAGAGACTGTCTTCCAGCTATACTCTAATGCCCAGTGAGAAGGACACATCAAACAACTAACCTAAGGTCAAAGTAAAATGCAAGCTATACTACCACTTTGGAAAAGCCTTCCTGAAAATGTTTAGGCCTCAAACATACTCTCAGTTTAAATCTGGAATAAAGACACATCTCTTTAGCTAAGATTTCATATACAGCAACACATCTCATTACCTAGTATTACAGTTATGTTTGTGCACATGATCATCTTGGTCTGAAATAATATGAACAGCTATGCTAATCCTTCTAATTTGCTTTCCTATTTCTGTCTTGGGATATCAGTGCCAAGGACACTAGAAACCTTACCAGTTCCAGTTTAGAGCCAGCCTCACTGCAGATGATAACAAGAATGGGTACACAAGAATAATGCAATACTTTCTTTGGCCCCGCTTTATATTAAGTGGCCTTAACTGCTAAGTACTTACATTGAAATTGATCATATGATACAATGCACTTATTGTGTACATACATGTATTTACATTGTACTTAGATTTTAGAAATACCTGCATGTAATTACATCTGTAATTAATTTCTGTAATTACATTTATAATTACACCTTAACCCACCCTTAAACCTACCCATACCACCAAACCTGTCCCTAACCTTACCCATATCCTACCCCAGTAGCAGCAAAAGTGTTTTGCAATACAATATGACCACATTAAGTACATTGCACTTATTTTTTGATGTAAGTACATAGTAGTTAAGGCCACTTAATATAAAGTGGGACCATTCATTAAACTGCACTTTAAATTCATTAAAGCAGCTGTTTCAGCTCATTGGATATTTTTGGCTAAGAACAGTAAACAGCCATGCTTTAACCAACTTCCCTTTAATCTATCACTGATTTGTTAAATAACAAACCAACAACGTCTCAGAGACCTCGCTGGCCAGGTGGGCCGGTTTTCCCCATTCTTCCCTCTTCACCTTCTGCTCCCACACCACCTGGATCGCCTGTTAGTTGAAGAGGCAGAGTTAGAGATTGGGATCTCTCAAACAGAAAATCAGCAGACAGAACTGTTTGGGATGGGCTTTACCCAAACAAGCTTCTCTGTTACATCGCAGCTGTTTAAATACAGACAGTTATTCAATATCTAGAAGAATGAGTTTATTGGCATTGCTAGAAGTATGAACCGTGGGGAAAGACATTTCATCTTAACCGTTTTTTTTTTTTCATTTGTTTTTGAAAATGAAACAAACAAAACTTCATATATAATAAATATATAGTATTAATGAATATAACCCTAACTCTCCCTCCACACACAACTCTCTCTCTCTACACACACACACACACACACATTTCCAGAAATCGCATCAGTTCATATGCACATGCTGTTTTTTTTTTTTTTTTGTCATGGAACGATAGCTGTGATCCTATAAATGACAGAACATTTTAACACAGGCACATTGTTGGGTTTACAAGCAGGGTTCCTGTAATACGAGAAGCTACTCTAGCACATTTAATTGATGATTTCATCTACAGTATATAATCAGCCTCACAACAACCAACAGGGATCCAACAATATAAAAAGTGACAACCTGCTATTGTTACCTATTAGAGCTATTTATACCTGATCTTATGCTTATATATAGCTTTATTTGTGTAAAAGAATATATTTAGAATGAACGGTGATAAAACACCCTTTTTTTCATTAAAAAAAATACATAATAATAATAATAATAATAACATAAATACCTTTTGATCCAGGGAGAATGCTGTTAGAGCAGACTTCGGTTGTAATACAATAAAGGCATACATTACAAAGAAACAGAAATAAAAAAAGATTCCTGCTGAAATTTTGTCCATCCATGACTTGTATTGGAAACAAACTTCGCTCTGTTCTCAAGAGAAGAGTGAAAAGGGAGTTTTACTTATGTTTACCAGACCTTATCATATCAGTGTTTAGTTTTCAAACAACACTGTCCAGAACGCAGACTATCTCTTTACACTTCAAGCGAGGAATTTGGTTGTGTGAGGAAGTTTTGCCATCCTACAGATGATTTTTAAACACACACACACACACACACACACACACACACACACACACACATATATGTATATATATGTATATGAAGAGTTCAGATGCAAAAGCCCCTAAATCCATCTGACCTATTTCTTAAAAATTAGCATTTCTTTCTGGCTACTTTGTACAGGTTTCTATGTAAGTACTGGTACTTCTGATTGGGCTGAGGCTGGAATTTAGCGAGTTTCAAGTAAAAGTATTTGATGGACGTATACTATGTGTCAGGAACATTCACTCAGTATCATTATCTCATTTTTGACCGAGATGGCTTTTAGCTGGTTTTGCATCTGAACTCTTCATATATATATATATATATATATACACACATGTGCTAATGACAATATTTAAATACTGTCACGATACCTCTTAATGTCAAATTATAGTCTATAGCACTCTAGTAGTTAACAATTTGTTTTAATCGGTTAGTGTTTGATCATTATTAGTTGTACTAGCAATAACAATGGCTCAAAAGTACATTACATATATGATCTCAATCGGGTTTAGATTATAAATAATAATACATCTCCTATTGTTTTGGGTGTGGTGGTACTATTTGTAAATTGCCAAATTTTAGTTTAGATTCAAGAACATTTGGCATCAGGGCCTAAATCATATGCTGACAAGTCAACCAGTTAGGACACATTTACTGAAATCACTGTTTTTTGTTTGTTTGTTTGTTTGTTTGTTTTTAATTTGCCAATTAAAATTATACTTTGACTACAAATGCAATGCCTTTTGTAAACAAACTGATTTTTATGCTAAGGTAATATTTAATGTAAAGGGCTAAAAATCCATGAGGTCAATCAGCCATTGTCTTTTCCCATCCTCCCTTTGAACTGCTTATGGAATTTGGGAGGACACAGTGGTCATGGTGAACTACGACTCATACTTGAGGTGTGGTAACTTGAATGTGATTGTTCGTCTCTTGGGCATTTCTGTAGAAATTCTAATATAATTACATCCAGTCTTTTGACCTCATGTGATGAAAAATACATGAGTTAGTACTGTGTTTAGGGGGCTTAAGATTTCCTGTGAGGAAACATTCAGCAAATGTCTTGCTAGGGTAGATTGTGATTCTCCCTTCCTATTTAGTCTCCATCAATGGAAACTGTGTTCAGGGCTAGGCTGTTAATCTTGAATTCACCAAGGTCTAGAATCTTAATAAAAACACACATACTCACACTCACCATTACTTGACTCCCTCAACTTTTCATTACAATGGCCATCTTGCTTGTGGCCAACTTTGTGCACAGCTTGAGTATGACTCTGTGTAGAACTATTATTGTAGGGACTAATTGTTTATATGTGGTTTAATGGTAACCCTCTCATTTAGCTTGTGAAGTACATTATGTTTCACACCACAAGAGCAAAAGTTTAAGGGGACAGCAGTCATATCATGTCGCTAATTACTTGCAGGACAGACAGAGACTTAACATTGAAACAGAAATAGTCTGAGAATGATGCATGAATGAATAAATGAATGTATGATCCCACTTTATATTAGGTGGCCTTAATTACTATGTATTTACATCAAAATATAAGTACAATGTACTTATTGTGTTTATATTGTATTGCATAACACTTTTGCTGCCACTGAGGTGGGATACAGGTAAGGCTAGGGACAGGTTTGGTGGTATGACTGGGTTTAAGGTTGGGTTAAAGTGTAAGGGATGGCTCAACAGTGTAATAATAAATATTATTACAGAAATTAATTACAGATGTAAATACATGCAGGTATTTTTTAAAATATAATACAATGTAAAAACATGTATCTACACAATAAGTGCATTGTATTAAATAATTAATTGAAGTGTAAGTACATATTAATTAAGGCCACCTAATATAAAGTGGGACCCAATGAATGAATGAATACATACATACATGCTAACAGGTGGTCAGATTTGTACTCTCAGTTTATGTGTTCCAGATTAGTAACTAGGAGACTGGTTATTGGAGAGAATTTGTTTTAGGATTGTGGGAAAGTACAGAGCTGTAGCGCCACGCCAGCAGAGGGAGCCCTTACCCTAGTACTGTCTGTTACCGCTCCCTCTGCTGCTTCTATGGTTACTTCCTGTTTGGTGGCCATATAAAGAGGCCCATGCCAAACAGACCCTCGCGAAGTATTGTTTTGCTGATGCGGACTCTACCAAGCGTTTTCCCTGTTTTCATTGCCTTGTTTCATTGTTTCATGCCATTGCCATTGCCATAGCCATTGTCTTGTTTCTTTGTTATTTACATTGTTTTGTTTCATTTGTTACTTTGGACTGCCCACTGGTGTTTTGACCCTTTTGCTTGCTTTTGGATTACGTTTTGGTCTTGCCCTGGTTATCACTGTTTGTTGGAGATCGACCCTGCCTGTTTACTACGTTGTGTTCTATTAAAGCTTACCCTTTGGATATATCCACACTGTCTGTCGAGTCCCATTACAGAATACTTCACCGCACCACAGATCCAGCAGCTTTATCAACACAGACCAATCATGAATCTAGCAGACGGTCTCGTTCGTCTTCGTCAAGGAAACCGGCCCATATAGGATTACGTGGAGGACTTCTGTGAGCTGTGTTTCAAGGTAGACTTTAACAAGACTCTGGTGCTCTTCGGTCACTTTTGACCGAAAATTTTTCTGTTTTAAATTTTTAAAAATCACAGCTTCATCGGAATGGTATGAAACTCTGTGACTTTTATGCCATTTGGAATGTCAACACAAAAAAAAATTGAGGGCATGATTCAAGCAGGCTAAGTGGTCGTAAAAAAAATAGTCACACTTGTGCTCTTCGGTCTAAAATGACCGACCATAGGAAATGAATGGGAAATCGACAAAAATACAAATATTCAGAGAATTTTTGTGTGTACAATCTACAAATCCT
>JAHKKF010530294.1:10488-33604 GCA_019740295.1 Labeo calbasu
TTTTGCCAAGTTTCACAGCCCTGTTCATTTGTTACTTTTCGGACTGCTCTCTCTGGTTTTTGGACTGTGCCTGTTTTATGGACTACGATATTGTTTTGTCTTCGTCACTCTGTTTGTTGGATATTGACCCTGCCTGTTTGACTACGATCTGTTTATTAAAGCTCGCACTTGGATCTTATACGCTTTCGACGAGTCCTCATTACATAATCAATACTAAAATTCAGCATGGTTAACTTACTTTTCATGCCATCAGTCACACGTACATTCAGTCTCTGACCAGATCATTGAATCACTGAGTTGTTGACTCAAGAATTGCTGCAACTGGACAAGTCTGATTCATGAATGAATTGTTCAGAACAATTTGTGAACCAGTTCAAGAAAGGAGATAATCAGCTTGTTCACAAATCAAAGGTCTCAGAGGAGATTTGGCCATTTGTTTAGTTCAAAATAATGGGGAATAATATGCTTTATGAAATATGATAGAGTAAAAAAGTGTGATATTATACTTTGGAATTTAATGAATCAAAAGTAAAAGTTTCTGAAAGTTAAAACACAGATAACAGACTGTTCACCTAATTGTGCATATATGTCTATAGTTCAAAATTGTAAATGTTGAGGCACATTCATTATACCACCAACGTTCAGTGCATAAAACAAGCAAACAATGCACTGGAGAAGAATTTCAACTTAACAAGACAAGAAATGATGCCACAGCCTTTCCAGTTCACTGACAAAACTCACTTGTTTTTTAAATCATACTTGAAATATTTACAGTGATAAATTATTAAATGAGAGGAGTGCTAGAGGCCTTACAGTGATCCACATAATAACGTGTCTCAGACATAAATTCTCTGTGGCACAATTCCAGTAAATAATAAAAAAAAAAAAATCTTTCTATTTCTTTCAAAATTATAAAGACAACACAGTATTGTGTCCTCTACATTGGAAGTAAAGGAGCTTTGGTAGAATGTTTCCCCCTGTGTTATTTAATTCCTATAGTTGGTAGCATGACAACCGGTATACTTCCCCTGCAGGGCCAGGGTTATATGCACAGACACAGAGCATGATCCTCTTATGCTGCTACAGCTCTCATCTTCCTACACGGATCGTTCAGTTAACACAAGCAGCCTCTCAGTGCTGTGGTCTCTTGCCAAATCTCGCCTCTTTCAATTGCCATTCCTTTTCTTTCCGTTTTTTTTTTTTTTTTTTTTTTCGATAGAAAGAACTTGTTGCATTTTGTTGTAATGTGTTTGGTTCAAGAGACAATCAAAATTGTTCTGTGTCCAGTTTCTGTGTGTCCTGGTGTTAAAGTTGAAAGCCTATAATCATATCTTTACAGTACTGATATTCTTTCACTGTATTTATTTATATATTTTTTTAATTTTAATTTTAATTTTTTAATTTTAATTTTCTAAATGACAGCTGTGTATCTTACCCCACTACACTCTAAAAAGGGGTAACTTGCAATTGTTATGTTACAGGGATAGTTCACCAAAATATGTACATTCTGTCATCATTTACTCATTCTCAAATTGTTCCAAACCTGTATGAATTTCTTTCTTCAGCTGAACACAAAAGAAGATGCTTTGAATAATGTTGGAAACAAAACAGTTCTTGGTCTCCATTGGCTTCCACGGTGATTGGCTTTCCATACTATGGAAGTCAGTAGAGACCAGCAACATACCTTTTTAAAAATATCTTCTTTTGTGTTTAACAGAAGAAAGAAATTTATACAGTTTTGAAACCATTCGAGGAGGCGTAAATGACATAACTTTTGGGTGAATTATTCCTTTAAAGTGCTATTACAAAGTGATTAAACCCACTAAATGAATTTTGCTGCTATAAATTAATGTATTTAGGTTGATACAGTGATGTTAAATAATATTTTGGACGTATATAAAATGACTTAATAAAGATGTTACTATTGTGTACCATTGTGTGTGTATAGTGGCACTAAGTGTCCCAACACTGAAGTTATCCTTTTCATGCTTAAACACTTAACAGAAGGTGACACTTTACTATAGGGACCAGTTCTCACTATAAACTAGTTTCATATTAGCATGCCTATTATTAACATATTGGCTTTGTATTAGTATCTATAAACCACATATTCTGCATGACCATATTCTGTATCCCTAATCCTACCCAATACTTAAATCTTTGCAGCAAATTAGGAGTTTACTGGGGCAATTGTCATACTTACTGGTTTGCTAATAGCAAGAATTAATAAAGTGTGACAAATAAATAAATAAATAAATAAAAACAATTTCAACTTTGTCTCACAATTCACACTTTCTTGTTACTAGTTAATATTTTGCAATTTTGCATTTACATTTTTAAATTTCAGCTCTTTCCTTCACAATTCTGAGTTTACATTTCACAGTTGTGACTTTTTTCATAATTGCTAGAAAAAAAAGCCTGAATTGTGAGACAAAAAAGTCACAGTTACCTTTTTATGTATTTATTTATTTCTCATCTTGTCACAGAAACAAGCTTCCATTTGTGACTGTAAGTTTAAACTTATAGAGGGTATGCATTTTCCCACCGGGACACGCCCCCTCAGCCAGACTGAGTGGCAGAAAAGCCTTCAATGTGAATGGATTTAATAGGGAAGATGCGAAAACGCGAATAAAACAAACGATAATTAGTTTAAACTAAAGGTTGCTGAACTCAATATAATGTTCCTAACAACTTAACAAATATCCAGTGGTCAATGGATATTGATGCAGCCAGGAATCATGTTTTCTAACACTTATGTGTCTGATTGTGACGTCGAGGAAAATAAATAAAGCAAATTTGCCTGTGAACTTATTTTGTAAATACAAATAGGTTGGTCTAAACCCCAGTGATCACTTATATCAATGTTATATATATCGTCATATTGTCCAGCTCAAAAATGTGTATAGTTTTTGTCAGTGTTTATTTAAAAACATCCAGTTATGCAGAATTTAAGATGGTAAATATTTAGTTGATGAGTTGTCAATACGATGTACTATAATACAATATATCGGATAGGATTTTGCTGCACAATTCAACATATTAACATGAAAAGATAACTGCAAGTCGGTGTTTCACTGCCTGGAGATCATTTGTTTCTTTGAATTACAGCGATTAATTTGTTTCTCTTTTCAGTAGCTTTCAGCAGTCTGTGAAAATATCCCTCAGGTTTCTTGTCAAATCTATTTATACAGTCAATTGCAAAGCTTGTTCTGCTTTCAGAGGTGTTTTTTGTGTTCTGTCGCAGCATTCACATTGAAACCAATGGTGCCACTCAGTCTTTTTGCCACTCAGTGGGCGGAGCCGCAGCCACTCCAGCTGACGGTGACGTCACATGCCTACCCTCTATTCTTGCCACTGTAATAGTGCATACTGTGTAGATTGCAAATTATAATCAGACTTACAAGTAAATCACAGTAAAGCTAGCTTGTTTTCTGTACATAGCACAGTGCAACCAGTTGTGCCATTACTGCACTGACTTGAGTAAAATTAATAAATAAAAAAGGTACAAGCTCACAGCCGAACAAACACTAATCACCACAATGGTGACTTCACATTAAAACTCCTATTATTTAACAAAGCAGACCAACACAGTTGCATTATTAGAATTTGTTGTGTTACTGAACATATAACATCAGGGAGTGCAGACTCATTTCACATTATAGTTATTTATTGAAATAAATTGCTATTTAATGTTTTGCTTACACTTTATTTTGATGGTCCACTTTAGGCATTCTACTAACTATAAGTAACTTTGTAACTACATGTCAACTAGTTCTCATTCATTTACAACTACATGTCTACTAACTCTCAGAGTAGACTGTTAGGTTAGGTTTAGGGTTATACATATGAAGAGATCAGATGCAAAACCAGCTAAAAGTCATCTCGGTCAAAAATTAAATAATGGTACTGAGTGAATGCTCCTGACACATAGTATACGTCCATCAAATACTTTTACTTTAAACTCGTTAAATTCCAGCCTCAGCCCAATCAAAAGTACCAGTACTTACATAGAAGCCTACGCAAAGTTGCCAGAAAGAAATGCTAATTTTAAAGAAACACATAAGATGGATTTAGAGGCTTTTGCATCTGAACTCTTCATATACTTTCAAAGTTTCTTATAGTCATTATGTTGTATGTTGTATAGTCATCAAAATAAAGTGTTAGAGAAGAACGTGTTAATTAGACAGACTACTAATACTCGAATGACTGCTGGTTGACATGCAGTCACAAAGTTTTACTGTGCCCTTAGCAGACAGAGTTAGTTATAGAAGCAGTGTCAATGTGACATAAGAACCTCATTTAAACCTAGTATTAATATTCACCTCAGGTGATCCAATTAGCACTAAGTACAAGTGAGTCATGTTATTTTGATGAATCAAACCACATTCAGAGATGATCAGGGACACATATGGCCACACTGCTTTTGTAGTGTAAATACTAATGTGTCCTAAACAACACTGAAGACAACAAGGGCTTTCAACTTTGTAGTATTTAAAAGAAAACTATCGTAACTAAATAGACCCATACACAAGACTTCACAAAACGAGTCTGAAATTAACATGCATGGACACTCTGACTTAGACAGTGATATATATTGTGATGAAAGACCCTCCTATCAATGACACCTAATCACAAGTGCTCACTAGAGACCCGTTTAGGACATATGTTAATTTAAGGTATAAAAAGTAATATGTCTCAGGTGACCACTTGTGATCAGATCACCCTTGATGGATGTTAATGCCAGGTGTAAATGGGGCCAAAGACTTTCCTTTCTAGTTTTATGAATCAAGATTGTTGTCAACTTAGGCGAGACGTCCAGTGAATTACAAATACCTCACAAGCCATAGTGCAGGCCTCCAACTTGTCTTTGAGTTATTCTCGTCCTTCAGAGGTGTTTGCCCTTTATGAGCATAGTGCTTATAAATTCAACACTTCGTATCCATCACCACATGACCAACAACATATTGCAAGAAATACAACTTGCAAATTATAACAAATGCTTGTAACAAATGCTGACCCATAATCATATATACAGAATAGACACATACAATGCATTTAGATGAAACAGCAGAAAATACACATACATTCAACACAGGAATTTTAACATGATGTTACTAAATTAATCAAATAGAAGCCTGTATTCAAGCTGTCAGTTGTGTGTTTTGGCTGCTTAATAAACACAGTATTGCTTTAAAAAACTCAAATGGGTTCTATTAAGCAGATTTGCTATATTCTACACAGGCTTTGGAAAAAATGTGCCTCTGCAACACGTTTTGTGGCAGTTTCAAAGTAAAATGGCTAGTGAGTGGTGCTACAACGTGTGTTCAATATGTGACTGTGACACGTTTTTATTACATTGGTACAGGCACGTATTGAGTCCAGAATTCAAATATCTGGGGAGTGTCTCTAAAAGGTTAATGCTCTATCTTGTTTGAAAATAACAAACTCCCTACACCAAACCCAACCGTAAACTAACCCGGCAGTATTAACAAATGCAAAAGTGGTATAAAAACGCATTCGCAGGTGCACAGTATAAAACAATGGCCCATATATGCTTTTTTATATATGTATACACTGTTGAAAAGACAAAAGACAGAAAAAGGGCATGCCTATAATCAAAAGTCAAACTAAGGGTCAGATATACTAACAGCTTGTTCCAGCGCAAACCTTTTTTTTTCTTTCTCAGTTTTTAAAAACTACTGTCAGGATTTACTAAAGATGTGGAGTGAAAAATATGTGATGAAAAGGCTTGAACACAGCAATTTGAGGCTGACCTTATTGCACAAGCATTTGTAGTTGTTTCCATTTCAGACACAAAATTTGTTAGAGGAGAATATTTAAATTAATCAGTTTTCTTTCTTTTTTTTTTTTGCATGTTGTCATTAAATCACCTGCAGAACTTTCCACTCCCATCTGTGAAATTGCACTCTCACGCTAACTGGCCTCACAAATTTAACTTTAATGTACAATTTTTCTTTGATGTAAAATTTCATTTTAATGAACAATAAATAAATAAATAACTGTAATGTGTCCATATTACATTTAAAGTTAATATATTTTAAATGTATTAACTTGAACTTTATCATTGCAAACGTAAATTGCAAATATATTCTGATTTTATTTTCCATAAATGCTCGTCAGTACATCCTGCACTACACTTTAACCATAATTTTAAAGACAGAAGTAATAAGAGTCAGAATGTCCTGATCATCACGATAATCCACAAGTAATCCACAACACTCCATCAATTAACATCTTGTGAAGTAAAAAGTTGTATGTTTGTAAGAAACAAATGTATCATTGAGATGTTAACTTAAACCATCACTTCTGGTCAAATTTCCAGTCCATATTCCATAATAATGCTTCCTCCTGTGGAAAAAGTCCATCCTCTGTTGTCCCCTCACATCAAAATCCACTGACATATTTGTTTGGGCTGTGTTTTCTTGTAAACAGTGCCTGATCTGTGCATATGTCTCTCCTGATTCAGATTTGAGGATACAGAGGAACTTGTTTAGTTAGTTTGAAGTTAAAGCATTTTTTCATGATGGATTTGTTTCATACAAACACACAGCTTTTCGCTTCACAAAATGTTAAACAATAGACTGGAGTCATGTGGATTTCTTGTGGATTATTGTGATGTTTTTATCAGATGTTTGGACTCTCATTCTGACAGCACCCAATTTACTACAGAGGATCCATTGCTAAATTTCTCCAAATCTGTTCCAATGAAGATACAAATTTACCTACATCTTGGATGGCCTGAGAAGGGTCATTTTTCAGCAGAATTTATTTTAATTTTTGGTGAACTGTTCCTTTAATAGCAAATAGATCATTATAATCCTATAGTTTTCATGTATCCAAATCATGCATTAAAATAACATAAAATAATAAAATAAAATAATGTCTAACATTGTTTAAAGTGTTATAACACACAACCAGCACGAATTCTGTAGGGCAGTGAAGTAAACGATTTAGAAGCTAAAGGGCTTATAGCACTTTTCTGTTGTATCATGGATTTCTATCCGTTGTTTTTATGACCTCAGCCACGGTTAGTCTTTCAGTAGCCATTTACCAGAGCGTGCATCATTATTCCATTTTGCTCAATCACTTTATAACCCTCACTAAAGTTTTAAGAGAGGACCTTATTTTCAGTCATTTCAGTCATTGCGGTCTCTTCTCTGATTAACTGTCCACAGACTGGTTTTAATATGGTAGAAGGATACAGAGATCAAGGTATATCCACTTCATAAGTACGGTTAGCACTGCACTTTTCCATTTCAGTTGCCATTATAGGTAAAAGCTTGTTAATATGTAAATTTGTGCTATAAGGGTATCTTCCTGTCATTAGGGAGTCATCAAACATCCTTTCCACATTATGCTAATGAAGCATGGAAATGACAAAAGCAAGGGAACAACAACATTAAGTTAGAATAGAGGCAGAGTGCACAGCTTCGCTTAATGTGACATAGACTAGTTCGTAGAGACACAATCATGGTCTGTAGACATATTGTTTTTTGAGATTCAGCTGACCCACTGTAATGTGGTATTTGTATTCTTTCTGAGCTGATTAAATGACACATTAGAGAAACAAGTTAGAGAAAGTAATTTTAGCATGTTATTTCTTCATAAATTGTGCCTGCTACTGCACAGTGTCACTTGTACAGTATCCAGATTAAAAAAAAAAAAAAAAAAAAAAAAATAATAATAATATATATATATATATATATATATATATATATATATATATTTATATTTATATTTATATATATATAATTTAATTGAATACAATATACAATAATCTTGATCCCTTTTCACATTTCCAGGTTCTCAAGTGATAGCCATCAATGGCTAGATGAGAAAGCTTATATAGTGGCGAACAGGAGACTACAGCAAATATTATTTGTGTGTGTGTGTTCCCATTTGATCCAGTTGCAAAACAAACAATCTATAATAGCATTTCCACAACTTTCCAAGAGGAAAAAATAGAGACATATAATTGAAATTTACCATCACTCCCTCAGTCATTGTATTAGAAAGACTTTTGCAGCAGTTAACATTTTTATGTATTTTCTTGACAAGCTAATATAACACAATGTATAGTGTTAAATTTAAGTGGGAAAGAAATACATTTATGACATTAAGAACTGTGGAAATGTATCAGCACAGTCTGTGAAAAGGGTCCATTACAATACAACCCTCTAATATTATGTTCCATTAAAATTTAAGGTGTTATATCATGCATCATCACTTTTTGGAGAACATTAGAAGGAAGAAGAAGAAGAAAAAAGCCCTACAATTACATAAACTTTGCCTCTATGTAAAGACTGTGTCTTAAGAACTAGTCTGACCAACTAGCAGTTTGACAAGAGGTAGTGAGTGTTAATTTTCAGATTACTATTAGATTTATTTATATTTATTAATACCAACTAGGTATTGTTATTTTTATATAGCCTATTATTGGATTAAATGTTAACTTTACTAACATTTAAATCATTATCTTCCAAACTTCTTCCAAAACATTTTGTTAGCTCTTTAACAAAAACACTTATCAAGTAAAATCAAAGTGCATTAAGTTACTACTAATAAAAACAAAAATATCCAACACATGACAGAATTATCTGTGTAATTACAGTGAATAAATGTATATATAATTGTGGATACATTACAAAGACTATAAAATCATATTGACTTGACACTTTGGTCAATAAGCAGTGACTTTCTACCTGGATCACAGTGACTTTCTACTTGGGTCAATAGACAATCATATAGCTAGCTAAATAAATAGTTATTACCTGTAAGTACTTGCATGTAGTGGGTAAAACTATTATAGTTTTACTATTGTAACCCTTATCGACTAAATTATTCTATTGTCACATTATATGATCCAAACTACAGTATATGACCTTCAGATAATATAACAAAAGCCGGTTTTCTGCATAACAGTAGGAAAAAGAAAGATTAATTGAGCTCCACTAACGGAGCAACACTAATCACCATAATGGTGACATCAAACAAAGCAACTATTTATAACAAAACAATATGCAACACAGTGAACATGCACTTCTAATTAGTAGCATGCAATTCTAATTACTAATGCAGAAAATTTTAAAAACTGTCAGACGGAGGTTTTGTTTGATGTAGATGTAGAGTGTTCTCTTTTTACACCTATATATGGGTTTGAATATACAAAGCAAATTTTCACCTCTGGTTGTTACTGTGCCTTGAGTTAAAAAATGACATTATTTACTCACCCTGCCCATTATTCTTGGCCCACAAAAGGAGAAATTTTAAAAGAAATATCCGGCTTATGCTCGTCTGTATAATAGTTGTGGTAGGTGACCAGCTTTGATATATAGTGCACAGCATAAATGAGTACACCACCTTTGAATAAATATAAAAGATGAATTTTATTAATGATTATTAAAATAATTCATGGAAAGATGGCAAAATTGAAATGTACTTAATATACTTAATAAAAACAACAAAATATATGCCAATATCTTCTGTAAAATAAGTAAATTAGACAATTTTGTTTAAACAAAGGATTGCAGAAATGAGTACACCCTAGATGTAATTCAGCAAATATATAATGTAATATAATAGGGTAGCATCTGCAGTCTCAGTTTTTTTGTATTACATCACACCGTGGTGTGTGAATTCATGACAGCATTGATAAAGCACAACTTCCTCACACCTTCAGCACTCATACATCCCAATATAAGAGCTTTACTACCACTTCACGTCACTGTGGGCACCGGGCACTTCTCACTGTACTCCTCCTCTAGCAACACCAGAACATTTTGGATGCTTTTGGATCCAAAATTATTGACTTGGTATCTTGAGACCAGATTATGGATTCCCAGAAGTTTTGTAAATATGGGCCAGAGGCCAGAGGAAGAGGCTAAATGAGTTTATTGTGCTTTGGCTACATTAGGTAACTCTAGTGGTGACAACAACCATGCAAGTCACTTCTGCAGACTGTGTCGTACTCTGTGAGAAAAACAGTGACTCTTTTCATAGCTTTTGCCAGCTTTGAGACACTTGCATGGTATTTCTCTGGCTCTTTTTGTAGCAAAAATTCATTCATCACTAAATGAAAACTTAAAGTGAAAACCTGATTATTTCAGGAGTCTTGTCACAAGTCCATTGTTTTTGAATGTCGGTGCTACTTCTGTTATATTTTCACACTTAAAACAATAATTTGGTATTCCTCTTTTACCACTGTCTAGGGCTGTGACGGTCGCAATGACAGCCGCGCCACCAGCAGTACTGCACGTGACGTCACACAATCTATAACAAGCATAAAATACAGTGTTTCTGCAACAATTATTCTGCCGTGGCCATGTTTAGTGTCCCTGCCAGCAGCAGCATGAGCACAAGTGTCTTCGCAGCTGCTGGAAGAGATCCGCGTTCATACGCACACAATACCCAGCATATGCTGGTAGGTATGTTTTGATGCTGGGATGCTGGTTAGGTATGTTTTGATGCTGGTTTAAGCTGGTCCTTTGCTGGTTTATGTTGGTCCTTTGCTGGTTTATGCTGGTCATGTTGTTGGTCAAGGACCAGCATAAACCAGCAAAGGACCAGCATAAACCAGCAAAGGACCAGCATTCTTCCTTGGTAATTGATCAAGCAGGCTTGTTGGAACATTATATCTCCAAAGAACCCTAATATGTCTTGCAAGTAAAGAGTAATTGCTCAATTTGTTAAGTTTTAGAGGGGGCGTACTCAGTTATGCTGTGCACTGTATGTGTACAGTATCTAAGTGTTCTGAAGACACATGATAGTGTTTGGGTAGATCTGTAAGAGATCTGCCTGCTGGCCAATTTTAAAAATGCTGAAATACCTGTGCATTTAGGGTGTCTTATAAGTGAATGGTCAGCATGTCGAATGGTTTTTATTAGCCAGAATTCTAATCGGTCATTTAGATCCTTTGATAACATTCTCTACTAAGTTAGCAAAGTGTTCTAGACCCTTTGAGAAACTTAAGCACTTACCTTTTTATCCTTTTAAAGTGTTAAAATGAAAAGTGTTTTGTAAAAGCTGCATTGTTGTATACTACTGTAAGTCTCTCTCCCATTAGATTTCATTGATGGGATCACATCTATTATAGGCCTCTGAGGCTGGATCCTTTAGGTTCTCCATTCCATTTATATGCAGATGATGTCCATTCTGTATCTCTCTTTCATAATTGGGTCTATAATCTGTAAAAGAGAAGAGTAGACATGGCCTCTTATCTTCCCTGCACGTGTGGGAAGTCCAGATTCCCAATCATCTTCACACGTGCCCACAGAAAATGAAAGTAAATGGGTTTAAGGGAGTTTTTTTTTTTTTTCCAGTCTTTATGTTCTTGTGGGTGAGGGGAAGGGGTATCTTTTCCTCATCCTCTTTGCTTTACATTAATCCTTTGTCACACGCATCTGTGGAAATGCTGGCTGTGTCAAGGTTACAATGCGTTCATAGAAGGACGATTAAATGTCTGTATCAAAACCCACCTAATTTGAGGGTTTTCCACTTTTCAAGGTTTCATTTGGTCTAAAATGCTGCCAGATTTCCTCTTTACCTTCACTATCACTTATCTGAGTGCCCTCATGATAACATTGTTGAAAATCAATAAGAGTTAGTCATTCTTGCAAAAGGACACACAAAACAGCTTGATAACAAAGCCACTGTCCGAGACTTGACAGGCAGAAAAAGTTTTCTTCAAGAGAGTTAAGCAGTTGAGAGATCATGCACTGAAAAGTGAAATGACCATGCCATTTATTTAAAGGGCTTTTTTTTCTGGTCTATTGAAAAAAATCATGGTTTAAATCTGGTATGGTTTAAATTTAAATCAAGTTTAAAAATCATTTTAAAGGGGTCATCGGATGCCCATTTTCCACAAGTTGATATGATTCTTCAGGGCATTAATGAAAAGTCTATAATATACTTTGGTTAAAAATACTCAATGGTTGTGTAAAACAACACCCTTTTTACCTGGCCAAAATAAGCTCTGCAAAAATCATCTCATTCTGGTCGAGGCTGCTTTAAATGCAAATGAGCTCTGCTCGCCCCGCCCCTCTCTTCTCTCTATGGAGAGACGAGTCTGTTTACTTTAGCCGCATTTAGCAGCGTTTAGCCGCTAAACTTGCTAACTAGCACATTATTAGGAAAGGCGATTGCAAAGATTCATAAAAAAAACCTTATACTTACTTCTGCTGTAAGTGAAGCTGGATCATGAATGATTCGTGCGAACATAGACGGATTTATGTAGATCGGGAGGTGCATTCCCTTCAAAAACAAACGTAATCTACTGCATCTTCAGGGGCTTAGATGTTGGGAGTAAATGACAACCACTACGTTCATTATTACATCCAGCAACACAACACCTCAAAAGCTCAATCGGAGATATTCTTGTCTAACATACATCCCTGCTCCGGCTTCGAAACAAAGAGGGCGGACTCTTACAGCTGATCTGAGGAAAAATGCACATGTCAATCAACAATCGCGGGAATGGCCTCTGTCGGTGTGACGGCACAATGACAGGCATCTGAGAATGGCTCGATTTGAAAAAGGGAATGTTATTTTTACAGATTAATTAAAAACCACTGCAGGGATTTTTTTATATTGCAATAATTTCACATTCAATCTTCAAATTAATGTAGAAACGACATAATTATTAATGAACTATTTTGGAAACACTTTATTTTAAGGACCAATTCTCACTATTAACTAGTTGCTTATTAGCATGCATATTACTAGCATATTAGCTGTTTATTAGTACTTATAAAGCACATATGAATGCCTTACTCTGCATGGTCATATTTCAGGTCCCTTAATCCACCCCATACCTAAATTTAATAATTAACAATAATAATTTACTAACTATTAATAAGCAGCAAATAAGGAGTTTGTTCAGGGAGGGGTAAAAAAAAAACCCTTTATTTATTTATTTATTTATTTATTTATTTGACTGAAGGTGAGTACCACTGATACCAATATTATTGATGTCTCTAGGAAATTGTTCTTTTTTTCCTAATATTTAACCATTTCCTAATATATACAGCCATTCAACATTACAGTATAATTGAGAGCTATCAATTTTAACATTTATTAGACTTAAAAAATAAATAAATAAATAAAAAATAATTTAAGTGAACTTAAAACAGTCTTCACATAAACCCATTATTTACCTGTACCCTTCAGCAAGTAGAAAATATACAGAAATTTAATAAAGTTAAAAAAAACGAAAAAAAAAATTAATTAAAAAAAATAAATAACAAAATAAAAAAAATAAATAATACAGATGACTCATTACACAAATCCGCCTCATAGAGAATGTTTGTATATATTGTCTTTAAGCAAGACAAGAGGGATAGTTTTAGTGGTCAATGACTCTCCAAGGATCACAGCTGGAGAACTGCAGAAAATAGCTGAGTCTCAGTGTCACGAATCTGGTCCTGTACGTCAGTCCGCTCGCCACCAGAGGTCGCTTTGACATTCACAGACTGTTGCACCACACCCCGGACTACGTTGCCCATCATTCATCGTGCTTATCATCTGCACCCAGTCAGAGACCCTATATAAGCCTTGGACTTCCTCCCACGATTCGCCGAGTATTGTCTTGCGTTTAGCACACCCAAGGACCCAGCAACTTTTCACACGGACATCGCCCAGGTATGGACATTGCAAGACCGTTATTAGCCCTCGAGCAGGGCACACGATCGCTCGAGGGCTATATTCAAGAGTTTTTGGACATTGTGATTATTCTGATCTGATCGGACTGCGTGCTGATAGACTTTTTCCTTGAAGGAATTAATCAGCCGCTGGTCATCTCTCGCTGCATTTTTGGACGTTGCTTTTTTGTGTGTGGGCTCGCCATTCACTGTGGGTGTCGTGGAGGAGGACAACGTAGTAATGACAGCCGCAATGTTAAGTCAGCTGCGAACCCCGGGACTTTCTGCTATAATGATCGCTTCTCCAGTGTTGAAACCCGCTCGTGGAATGGTGGCGACCACAGAGTCCTTACTCAAAATGGAGGACGCACTGGAGCGTGCTCACGTAATGGCGGCGACAGCGGAGCCCGTTCACAAAATGGCGGCGAAAACAAGGCTCCGTCATGTCACAGCTGCCATTCCAGTGTCACGCAACATCACAGCTGTGTTTCCTGAGTCAAGTAAAGTCAAGGCTGTTGTTCCTGTGTCAAGTCCAATAACAGCTGTTGTTCCTGAGTCAAGTCAGAGCTGCTCTTCCTGAATCAAGTCAAGTTACAGCTGTTGTTCTTGAGTCAAATAAAGTAAAAGCTGATGTTCCTGTGTCAAGTCAAGTTACAGCTGTGTTTTCTAAGTCAACTCAAATTACAGCTGTTGTTCCTGCATCAAGTAAAGTCAATGCTGTTGTTCCTGAGTCAAGTCCAGGTACAACTGTTGTTCCTGAGTCAAGTAAAGTCAAGGCTGTTGTTCCTGTGTCAAGTCCAGTTACAGCTGCTGTTCCTGAGTCAAGCAAAGTCAAAGCTGTTGTTCCTGAGTCAAGTCAAGTCACAGCTGGTCTTCATGAGCCAAGTCAAGTCCCAGCTGGACGTCACAAACCAAGTCAAGACATAGCTGGTCTTCACGAGCCAAGTCAAGT
The DNA here is from genome assembly GCA_019740295.1 of Labeo calbasu. Lineage (NCBI taxonomy): Eukaryota > Metazoa > Chordata > Actinopteri > Cypriniformes > Cyprinidae > Labeo > Labeo calbasu. The sequence continues at coordinate 25,096 of JAHKKF010530294.1, forward strand.
TACTGCTGTTGCTCCTGAGTCAAGCAAGGTCAAAGCTGCTGTTCCTGAGTCAAGCAAATTCAAAGCTGCTGTTCCTGAGTCAAGCAAAGTCACAGCTGTTCTTCATGAGCCAAGTCACGTCACAGCTGATCCTCAGGAGCCAAGTCACGTCACAGTTGACCTTCATGAGCCAAGTCAAGTCTCAGCTGATCCTCATGAGCCAAGTCAAGTCACAGTCGACCTTCATGAGCCAAGTCAAGTCTCAGTTGATCTTCATGAGCCAAGTCAAACCACAGTCGACCTTCATGAGCCAAGTCAAGTCTCAGTTGATCTTCATGAACCAAGTCAAACCACAGTCGACCTTCATGAACCAGGTCAAGTCACAGATGATCTTCACGAGCTGAGTCAAGTCACAGTTGATTTTCATGAGCCAAGTCAAGTCACAGCTGACCTTCATGAACCAAGTCAAGTCACAATTGATTTTCATGAGCCAAGTCAAGTCACAGCTGACCTTCATGAACCAAGTCAAGTCACAATTGTTCTTCATGAGCCAAGTCAAGTCACAGCTGACCTTCATGAGCCAAGTCAAGTCACAGCTAATCTTCACGAGCCAGGTCAAGTTGCCGCTGATCTTCATGAGCCAGGTCAAGTTACAGCTGTTTCTCCTGAGCCAAGTCACGTCTCAGCTGTTCGTCCAGAACCTCGCCACGTCTCGTCTGTCCGTCCAGAGCCTCATCACGTCTTGTCTGACCGTCCAGAGCCCCGTCACGTCTCGTCTGACCGTCCGTCCAGAGCCTCGTCAAGTCTAGTTTGTCCGTCCAGAGCCCCGTCACGTCTCATGGCCATAATGGGCCATGGTGGATCTTCCAACAGGATAATGATCAAAAACAAACATTGAAATCAACAATAGAATGGGTCACTGAACACAAAACCAAGCTTCTGCCAAGCTTCTGAACTCTATAGAAAATGAGTGGGGTGAATTGAAGAGGAAAGCACAAACATGGAGCTAGAAATTTGAAGAGTCCATAGTGATTCTGTACAGAAAGATTATATCTGATCTCCAAATTCTTCAGACATTATAGGAAAAGACTCAGTGCTGTTTTAGGCAAAAGGAGGTTGCAAAAAGTATTGAATAAAAGGGTTAATTGCGTCCAACGTGCATTAGAGGGAAAAAAAATCATAATGAGAATTTTCCCATTTTAAATGCTTATATTTCAATGTTTAGCTTCATGCTTAGACTGTGTGTGTGTGTATGTAGGTATATATGATGATTTTCTTTCTTTCTTTTATAGACTGATCAACTCCAAACTCCAGACTCCAGACATGGCATGTTTAATATAGAGAGGGGTCAATTAAGTTCTTTCAACTGCAAAAACTTCAAAACCATGGAAAGCCCATGGCAGCTGATAATTTCCTTAATTTTGGAACCCTTGTGGCTCAAAGTGGCTGGAATGATGAGTCTATCAGGACTGAATTAAACACTGCAGGCTAAAATTGTTTGCAAAGATGTGGGCACAATCATCCAATTTTCCAAACCAATTTGACAACACATGGGGGGACATTCTGTGCAGATTCAATGAACAAAGCATTTGAGAATTTAAAAGCCTGCTTTAATCATTCTTTACTGTTCATTCTGGAGGTGGACATGTTTGAGTGTTGTACTGGAGTGTTACGCTCTCACTGGCACAGATCCAAGAAAGCTAAAACTCTCCAAGCAGAATTATGATGGAAGTACTCAAGAGTCACTCAAGATGAAAGCTTTTGAGAAATGACAACTTTAGCAAAACCCTTTACAGATATGTTAAATCAGAAGAATTATTTATTTATTTATTTATAACAAGTCAAGAACAAAGTCTATGTGCTGTGGTCCAAAATGATGGTCCTTCATCACAGTTTATTTTAGAAATCATACAAATTTTTTTTTTTTTCTCAAAGCTGTTAGAGATTATTGCCTTATCTCTCTTTACGTGTATTTCTTATTTTCCTTTTTGACATTTTGTTTGTGTTACACAGGAAAAAAGTAATGCCAGTTTGGGGATGGGTAGATGACACGGTTTTCCGTAAATTATTTGCAGGTGCAACTCGATTGGAATCTCAATAGGTTAAAGTGTTTTAGACAAACAATTTCATACCAGCAGTACTGGTGCAGTTTATCAAGCGTTTATTTTTGAAGGCATTTTGGTGCATTAAAAAACACTCAAACGTAAAATTCTGAGAGAGCATGTGTGAGTTTGGTCATAAAAGAAGGAAAGTTTGGTTTCGTAGTTAAGGATGTGTGATTGTTTACCTTGAAACTGAGCTCTCCACCAATTGAGTAAATTCTTTCTCCCTCTGTTCCCTGAGAAAGAAAAAGTGTTGATCAATCATTATGCCACAAACAGACTGCAAGTGACACGTATGCCAGGTGAGCCTTAAAATATACATGCAGCCATATATCAAGGGCATGACAGGTACATTAGAGAAAGTCACCAGAGTACGACAAAGCCCATGTCAAGCTACTCTAGAGTCAGAGACTCTGTCAAATAAACACTTTATTTTCTGCTGGCCGTAAACACAGAGCTAAGAAAATGTGATAAATATATCCCCATAAGTACAACATTTATCTTATTTTCTCCTTTTTTTCCCCTCTCACTCTCTTTTTTTTCCATTGCACATATATTCCTCATAACTGGACTAAAATATGGTGACCATTTCACCTTTCAGTGGACACAGTTTTATTTCAATTTCATTTTTTTTTTTTTTATCTATGCATGTTAAAAAAAAAAAAAAAGGACAATGCATTTTTGAATGGTTTTGTTTTTTAAATGTTTTAATTGTTTGTTCCCAATATTATTATTAAAAAGTTTGATATAGATGAATTTGATATAGATGGATTAGTGTGATTGTAACACAAATCACACTAAGAAAACAGTTAATAATAACCACTGTAAATAGCACACACGTTGCCATTTTATCATTAATTTACAAAAATACATTACAAAAATAAAACAAAATAAACATGAGAATATATGTAAATATATTTAACAAATACATTTTCTATTTAATATTTTCACAAACCGGTTATACTGTATACACAATTACAACTTTTCATATGTTTTGTTATGTTTGTGCTTGGAAATTTGTGCAGGGATTTTCAAAAAATTGGATCAATTAATTATTATTATTATTATTATTATTATTATTATTATTATTGTAAGGGAAACAGGTCTATTTAGCTCAAAGGGAATCATTTAAAATTTTATAGGGAATTTGAACAGAATCTCCATTCTACGGCGGATCATCAACATCAACTCTGCTAATATCCAAAATATAGTGAAAACACTATTTATTAGCACGGTAACAAGGTCGGCAGATACTTCTCTTTTAAATATGAATAAGAATTTATTGGATAAACCTAAGACATATAAACTAATCTAACACACATAGACACACATTCATACAGGTTGCAGAAAGAGAGAAAATGAGGAAAGAATGAGTTTAGAAGAGAGAAAATATGAAATCCCAAGTTTATAGCAATATATGCAATTGCTTAGACCTGAACAACCATCAATCATCTAATCAACCCTTGCGTTGAGGTTATTAAACTTTATATTAAATGCACCAGTTCAGCTAGAATCTGGAGGTTGTACTTGCATTGCCTTTGTGTTAAGGGATTCCCTTCGATGATGTACTTGCAGAAAGGGGGTTTCCCAAGGTTGCTGATTGGCTGGAAGTTTGTGGTCGTTCGAAGTGAAGTATTGGGCGTTGGCTGGAGGATGGAGTCGTGTATGCTGGTTGATGTTTTGAGACGGGCACGAAGTCTGAGCTACGGCTTAGCAGCAAAACTTAACTTAGAACACAAAACTCTCAACGAAAAGAAAAAGATTAAAGTAAAAGAAAGAAATGTGACGATCTCCTCATGTTTTCGGTTTTAGAGGAGTACCTGGTGTGCAAGCCAGGAAGCGCTCAAAGAATGCAAAAATCAACGACAAAAATGATGGCTAGGAGCATGGCTAAAAGAGAGAAAAAACCCAAACTAAAAGCATGGCTAAAAGCAATGGCTAAAATCCCTTACTGAAAAGCTAGAAGCATGACTAAAAGCAATATGTCATGAATCCTGTCTGGTCTACCCGCCACCAGAGGTCGCCTGTGCATCTCACTGACTTTTACATTACACAGACTGTTGCACCTCACCCCGGACTACGTTCCCCATCATCCATTGCGCTGATTACTCAAACACATTTGTATCCAATCAGATGCCTATAAGCTTCGGACTTCCCCTTGCATTTCCCCCGAGTACTGGATTGTGGATTGTGTATATTGCGTTTAGCACTCTCCTAGTGTTAGCCCTGTGGATCTCTCGCATGTTTTTCGGACTACCCTTTTGCCTAGCCCCCAGTTTATCGACCATCGCCTGCCCTACGGATTATTCTTGTGTCTTGCTTCTGTATTTTTTACTTCTATATTTCTCTCAGATCTGAGCTTAGACGCGTGGGTCCGCGTGCATCACTTGCTCAGTTTTTGGATTATGCTTTATTGACTGTTGGCTCTTTATTCACCGTGGGTGTCGCGGAGGAGGAACGGTAATGCCAGTAATGGCGGCTGCGATGTTAAGTCAGCCAGGAACCCCGAGACACTCTAGCATAATGATCACTACTGATCACTACTGTTGATACCTGCTAATGAAATGGCGGCCACACCGGGGCGTGCTCACGTAATGACGGCGAAGGCGTAGCCCATTCACAAAATGGCGGCCGTACCCGAGTGCGCTCACGTAATGGCGGCTGCAGCGGAGCCCATTCACAAAATGACGGCGAAAACAAGACTCCGTCTTCCCTGTGTCAAGTCAAGTTATGGCTGTGTTTCCCGAGTCAAGTCAAGTTACTGCTGTTGTTCCCGAGTCAAGTCAAGTTACTGCTGTTGTTCCCGAGTCAAGTCAAGTCACAGCTGTTGTTCCTGAGCCAAGTCAAGTCACAGCTGATCGTCCAGAGTCACTTCACGTCTCGTCTGACCTCCCAGAGCCTCGTCACGTCACATCTGATCGTCCAGAGTCACGTCACATCCCGTCTGCTGTACCCAGATCATCAAGGTCAGTTCATCACAACCCCACTCTGGTATCCAGCTTGAGGGATGCACTGCTGGTGTCTGCACGCTCAGCTGGTATTCCCAAACCTACTCACCTAACCCCTCCTGTTCCTGAACTATTTCCCTTTGTCTGCAGCGATTCCCATGATGGGAATCGCTTTATGGTGTGTCTGGGCCACGTATACCACCACTGAGTCTCCAGAGGTGGCCGCTTACGCTGCATAGCCTCTGGAGGTGGCAGTGTCTGCTGCAGCATACTCAGCGACTGTGATGCTCGCCGCAGTTTCCCCGGAGGTGGCGGTGGAGGCTGCGGAACCTCGAGAAATGGGGCCTCTTTCCTTGTTGCTCTGTCTGTCTCCTCTGTCTCTATTCTCCCCAGGTCCCAGTCTCTGCCGTGGCATTCCTGCTCCGTCTGCCCCACCCCGGAGGGCTCCTGGTCCGCCCGGGAGGGCTTCTGCTCCATCCGCTCTGTCCTGGAGGGCTTTCGCTCCCTCTGCTCTGCCCTGGTGGGCTCCCGCTCAGTCTGCTCCACCCTGGAGGGCTTCTGCTCAGTCTGCTCCGCCCTGGAGGGCTCCCGCTCAGTCTGCTTTGCTCTGGTGGTTTTCTGCTCTGCCGTGGGGATCTTCGGTCTCGTCCGCCTTGCTGTGGTGGTCCTCAGCTCTCCCTACTCTGCCTCCCACTCCACCACTCTTTCTGAATTTTTTGTTTGTTTTTCATCTGAAAGCTGCTCCTTAGGAGGGGGCTCTGTCATAGATCCTGTCCAGTCTGCCTGCCACCAGAGGTCGCCTGTGCATCTCACTGACATTTACATTACACAGACTATTGCACCCCACCCCAGACTACGTTCCCCATCATCCATTGCACTGATTACTCACACACACCTGTATCCAATCAGACGCCCTATATAGGCTTTGGACTTCCTCTTGCATTTCACCAAGTACTGGATTGTGGATTGTGTATATTGCATTTAGCACTCTCCTAGTGTTAGCAACCTTTCAGAGCCATTTCCTGGTTTCCCAGTTTCCTAGTTTCCCTAGTTTCTCACTTGGTTATCTCGTGTCTGTTTCGCCGCCTGCCCTGTGGATCTCTCACATGTTTTTTGGACTACCCTTTTTCCTAGCCCCCTGGATTACGTTCGCCGTTTATCAACCATCGCCTGCCCTACGGATTACTCTAGTGTCTTGCTCCTGTATGCCTGTTTGCCACTGTTCGACCCTGCCTGTTTGTGACCATGTCTTTGTTCAAATACAATAAAGCTTTGCATTTGGATCCGCCCGCTTCACATCTCCTTCGCTCCGTTACACAATGGTTAAAACCAATAGCTAAAAGCTAGAAGCATGACTAAAAGCAACAGTTAAAACCAGTAGCTAAAAGCAAAATTTTATGATGTCCTGAGGTTTCAAACTCAGATTTGGACACATCCCAAAATGGTGTCTTGACCACTTAGATGTTGTCTTAACTCGGGATATTGCTATGTTTCTCCTCCGAAAACATAAATCAGCACATTATCTTATTAGTCACATGGTCCGAATTTTCCTGCTCTTGCAGGGTATAATTTGGACATGATTTTTATAACAGGAATACAATATATTGTACAAAGAACTGAATGATAGAAACGTTTAAAGCATGAATTTTCAAACTCATACATAGCAAACACAAATATAAACCCTTAAGCTATTCAATAGCTATTAAAAAGACATACACAACGAGTGATTAGAACATAATAGACAAACGTGTGGGTAACATAGTTATGCAATGGTCTGATGTTCATTTATAAGTCCTTTTAAGCATCATTTTGGTGCATATTTATGTAGAAAGGACAGTCTCTCTGTCATTCTGTGAACTAAGGGCAAGTTCTGAGGAACAAAAGAATTTTGAAGGAATTTTAATCTGGTCCTTGTCTTGGGTGGGGGAGCACCACCCAACAAAATTTCCTCATGTGATGGTCATGATGTGCTGTATCTTTGACTATTAATCTTGGGTTTCTTGCCCCAAAATTGACAATCTTCTTCCTGAGTTGGGATTATCAATAATTGTGTTCTTATGTGTTAATGTTGCAAGTTGGTTGGTTAGGCTTACTTCAGGCTGGCTGACCCCAGGGTATCATGGACAGATTTATGACGTGGTCTGGTTAGCCTGGGCCTCTTTGTGGAATTTGGCTCTTTTTTCAACAATGTCCTGACTGAATCATCAGTTTGTCTGATTCACTCTGATACCCTACGTTATTTTTGAATCAACTTGTTTTCTTTCAATTAGCACAGGTTTTGTATCGCTTTTTGAAACTGGCTGATCATAGACATAATTGATCTAAACTTATGCACCCCTGTTTTGGAGTGAACATTGCCAAAATGATCCACAATAGATGCATGAGTTCAGTGAAGCCTACACATCAGTTACAAAAAGAAATACAAAACCTGTGCTAATTGAAAGAAAACAAGTTAACAAAAGCCCCTTTCACACAGTAATACAAGTAAATTGCCATAAAATTACAGGAACGACTTTACCAGCAAATACAAAAATGTGCTGTTCACACAGGCAATGACATTCCATTTTTTACCAGTAAAGCACCATTCACACATCAGTTTCAAATTACCGGTAAATTATGTGACATCATTAACCAGAAATGACCTCTAAAAGTCTGCACCTTCTGGTGTTGCGTTTGTAAACATGGAGGAGTAAATGTGGTCTGTTTCATTTTTGTGTCAAATGTTTACATTCATACAGCTGCTTTTGGCCCAGAGACACTGTATTAGATCACTGTTTAAACTGAACGACACAGTGCAGTGTAAATGCGTCATCAGTGTTAGAATGATACGATTGGCTGAAAATTCAAAACTGGATTGGGCCAGAGTAAGCGTCTTACATCAGCATGTTCTGAACTTGTAAGTACTAATATTGGTAATCTTGTTCTTTGTTCACAGAGGAGATTACCGGTAACTTACTGGTAATGTTACATTGCTGGGAACAAATTTACTGTTGTGTTTTTTTTTTTGAAAAGGTCCTGTTCACACATGATGTCTTAACGGTAATTTACCTGCAATTTAACATTAAAATCTGTATGTGTGAAAGAGGCTAAAATGATTGAATCCAATGCTCAGTGTTCCAAATTTACAAGCAGTTTTTAAAAGGCTGGTAATTTTTGACAGAGAGCACCAAATGAGGGATTTAGTGGTCCAAATAATGACTGGGATCACCAAAAGTCACGTTTAGGTTTGTTCACCTAAACATTTTTGGAGGTTTTGGAGTTGTATAGTCATATAGATTTATCCTGTATTATTATGGTAATATAGTAATATAAAGCAATACAGATTATTATAGATTTAAAAAGAAAACATCCATAACTCTTTCAGTCCTCCATTATTAAAAGTCTCAACACCATCAGAATGCGTCAATCAGAAAGACTTTACTGCTAAATAACTGCTAAAAATAATGACTTTTCCAATGTGGTGCATTAGCATAATAGAGA
>JAHKKF010530295.1:0-19722 GCA_019740295.1 Labeo calbasu
ATATATATATATATAAAAATTTTTGTATTTGTTGTATTGTATTTTTAACATTTTTCTTTTGTATTTTTTGTTAAGTCAGATGAATAGAACATTCAGCTTCTTTTTTCTTTGACAGGGAGAGAACATGTCACAGAGGGGAGAACATGATTAAAGCAGCACTACAGAAATGTAGGTCTACACACATACACACATACATTATCTTCACAGTACACCATTTTATACAAAATTAGAATGTCTCAAGAATAAAAAGTTTTGACTGTGTATGCGGTCAACATATATATGTGGAATCAAAAAGTAGATTTGGTCTTATTAAATATTGTCTTTTCTTGTGTGCAGATTTCTGTTATCTTACACTGGATCCGAATACAGCACACAATAATCTCAAGCTTTTAGAGAGCAGACGAAAGTTGACATGCAGTGGAACAATGTCATATCCTGATCATCCAGAGAGGTTTGACAGCCTTCCACAAGTTCTGTGTAAAGAGCGTCTGTCTGGACGCTGTTACTGGGAGCAGGTTGGGTGATATGGTGGTGTCATATGAAGCATACGGCAGGAAAGGAAAAGGTCCTGAGACCAAGTTTGGAGCCAATGACAAATCCTGGATTCTGAGCTGCTTTGAAGAGAAACTGATTGCCTGGCATGGTAATATCGGAGCACACATTCCTCCCCCAGCACCTCCTTTAAACAATGTAGCAGTTTATAGGGATGAGCCGGCCGGATTTCTGATCTTCTACAACATCTCTGACACAAACACACTCAGACACTTATACACATTCATGCGCTGGAGAGATTTCACCAGTCTTTAAAGTCGTTACTTTGTGCATATTGTGTGCAACTGGATAGGGATTGGGAGGAGGGTTTGCCTTGGATGATGTTAGTTGCTCGCGAGGTGGTACGAGAAAGTACAGGTTTTAGCCCTAATGATATAGTTTTCGGTCACATAGTTCACGGTTTACTGTCTGTGTTTTAAGATATTGGTAAAGTTCCAGAGCCTCCTAAAACTTTTGCATCGTATGTACTGGGTTTTAAAAGTAAACTCATTTAGGCTAAAGAATTTGCAAAACTAAACCTTGCAAGACGTCAGCAGACTATGAAGCATTTGTACGATTGTACAAATGAACATTGCATTTTTGAACCAGGTGATCAACTTCTTGTTCTTCGGCCGGTTGTATCTTCTCCATCTGAAGCCAAGTTTGATGGCCCATTTGTTGTGCGACGTAAATTATCTGATGAGAATTATGAATTTGCAACTCCGTCGTGAAAAAAAAATAGTTAAATAGTATTATGCAAACTTGCTAAAACCATATTATGAAAACAAAGTTATTTCTGCAGGAAGTGAAACCTCTGTACATCCAGTACTTTCTGCCGCCTCTATTAAGGGGGGGTAAAGTAGTTTTAGTGGGGGAGGAGAAGGAGACAATTTTGCCTGGTGATGGCATGTTTCGTGGCCGTTTAAAAAATTCTGAAGCATGGCACAACTTGGCGCACACTCTTGGTCATTTATCTCCTGAAAAATGTCAGAAGTTATGTCAGCTCTTATGTAGTTTTCCAGCACTGTTTGAAGATGCACCTTCTCGTACCGATTGGGTGACCCATGATATTGATGTGGGTAGCGCTAAGCCTATCAAACAGCGTTTTTATCACGTTGCGCCTGAGAAACGGAAATTGATGGAGAAGGAAATTGCGTACATGTTAGACCATAATATTGCAACACCTTCTTCTTCGGACTGGGCATCCCCGTGTCTTTTAGTGGGAAAATCCGATGGTACCGTTAGATTTTGTATGGATTTTCGTAAGGTCAATAGTTTGACGAAGCCAGATTGTTTCCCTTTGCCGCGTATTGAAGATTGCATAGATCAGGTTGGATCCGCAAAGTTTGTGAGCAAGTTTGACTTATTGAAGGACTACTGGCAAGTCCCTTTGACCAAGAGAGCGCAGGAAATATCTTCTTTTATTACTCAGTCAGGGCTCTACTCCTATCAGGTTATGAGCTTCGGCCTGCGAAATGCTCCGGCGACTTTTCAACGCTTGAAAAAGTCTAGTTGGGAGACTCATTTAAAGCACATTCAGTCTGTATTGCACCGGTTGTCTGATGCTCGCCTTACTGTGAACCTGGAAAAGTGCGAGTTCGCAAAAGCCACTGTAACGTACCTTGGTAAGGTGGTGGGTAATGGTGATGTGCGTCCAGTGCAGGCTAAGGTACAAGCTATTCAGGATTTCCCCCCTCCGACGACAAAGAAGGAGCTTATGTGGTTTTTAGGACTGGTCGGATATTATCGCTCTTTCTGTCGCAACTTTTCTACAGTGGTGGCACCGCTTACTGATCTATTAAGAGGCAAAGTGAAGTTTATTTGGTCTCCAAGTTGTGAACGCGCTTTTGAAAATGTGAAGGTTCTGCTGTTTTCAGCGCCTGTGCTTCAGGCTCCTTGTTTTGAGAAATCGTTCACTCTGTTGGTAGATGCTAGTAATGTGGGAGCTAAAGCTGTGTTGCAACAGTCGGATGCAAACGGAGTAGAGCATCCCGTCAGTTTCTCTCGAGAAAGTTTAATTCGTATCAGGGTCATTATTCTGTATTACAACATTTTGCTGTGTACCTTAATTCTAGCGTGCCTATTATGATATATACTGACCATAATCCTTTAACATTCTTGAATTCTTTGCAGTGTCCGAACCAGAGACCTGTTCGGTGGTCCCTGTTCCTGCAATCTTTTTGCCTAGAGATTCGACACATTCGTGGGACTGAGAATGTGGTGTCGGATGCGCTGTCACACGTTTGATCTGTATTATATTGCAGCTACAGAATTTTTTGTTTTAGTTTTGACCTACTAAACCCTTTGGGATATAGGAACTATTTTTGGTTGTGAAGTTGGTTCATTGCGTAATTTGTATTTGTTTTGTTACAGGGAACTTTGTTGGAGTCCCTGTCTTATGGGGAGGGGTGTGACGATCCCTGTGCTTTCGTTTTTGGGAGCTTGATGACTGGGTACTCCGCCTACAATTGAATCTGGTGGGTGGTTTATTGGTTGCACCTGACGCCGGCTGGAGCGCTTCTTTTAAAAGAGAACGACGGACTTGTTAGCGGGAGACTTTAGTTTGAGGCTTTTGTTTGAGTTTCTCTTTATTTTGGGTTTGTTTGCTTGATTTGGATTTTGCTTTGTTTTTGGTTTCGTTTGGTTCCCCGTTTTTGTTTATGTTTTGGACTCTGCCTTGTACATTTTTGGACACAACAACACATTACACTCGTTCAGACACCCTGCATTACGCACTGACGAAAATGATGCTTACAGAAATATTGTCTTATTATATTGTTTCTTTATTTTTTCATGGAATTAATTGTTGATTGCTAAAGTCTTTTCCTTTTGAGTTTAGTTAAAGTTGCGTGTGTGTCCTCTTTGTTGCTTCCCTCTGAGCCAGGGGTTGTAACGGTCTTGATAAAACACAATGGACCAAGACCAGCAGACATCACGGCACCCCAAATCATCACTGCCTTCGGAAACTTCACACTGGACTTCAAGCAGCTTGGATTCTGTGCCTCCCCAATCTTCCTCCAGACTCTGGGATCATGATTTCAACATGAAATGCAAAATTTACTTTTGCCTGAAAGAGGACTTTGAACTACTGAGCAACAGTCCAGTTCATTTTCTCCTTAGCCTAGGTAGGATGCTTCTGATGTTGTTTCTTTTTCAGAAGTGTCTTGGTACCCCTTTTTTGAAGACGTCTGAGCGTGGTGACTCTTGATGCACTAACTCCGGCTTCAGTCCACTCCTTGTGAAGCTCTCCCAAGTGTGACAGTTTGACAGTATTCTCAAGCTTGTGGTCATCCCTGTTGCTTGTGTACCTTTGCCTACCCAATTTCTTCCTTCCAGTTAACTTTGCATTTAATATGCTTTGATACAGCACTCTGTAAACAGCCACCCCATTCAGTAATGCCCTTCTGTGACTTACTCTCTTTTTGGAGGGTGTCAAAGATTGTCTTTTGGACCATTGCCAAGTCAGCAGTCTTCCCCATTAGTGTGGTTTCAAAGAACAAGAGATACCCAGAATTTATACTGTAGGGAAGGACATTTAATGAAACTCTAATGTAAATATTCTAATATTTTGAAATACTGGATTTTTGACTTTCATGAGCTATAAGCTCTAAAATTTTGAAATGTTTTAGTTTACATGTAATGAATCTAGAATATATGAAAGTTTCAGTTTTTAAAATGTTACCAAAAAAAAAAAAAAAAAAAATTCACAATATTCTAATTTTTTGATATGCACCTGTATATCCCACCCACTAACATGTGCTGTGATGAAGAGAAAATCAGTGTTATTCACTTCACCTGTCAGGGGTCATAATGTTATGCCTGATCAGTGTACATTCCACATTTTATGCAAATTGAATCAGCTTTTTTTTTTCTTGTTTTTGTTTTCAAAAAAATACAAAATGACAAATGGCAAAATGTTTACAGGGCTTTTCTGCAGTTCCTCACAGCTGGTATCAGTCTCCTTCTGCCTTCATCTGATGTGTTGAATTTCATGAGCTTCAGTTCATTCAGCACCTCATCTGACATCTGAAACATGTAGGCTATTGCTGAGCAGTGAGGGAGAGAGAGTTTTGTATATGAGAGTTTATCTGAATTCACAAACCTCTGAATCTCTCTGTAGAGAGTCTGATTATTCAGTTCCAGAAGACAGAGAAACAGACTAATGGATTTATCAGCTGAGAGTTGTTCATCACCAGTAATTCTATCTTTAATATATACTGTGATCTCATAATAGGCCCCTCAGTTGTTCTCTGTGTATGTCAGTAGATCATGTAAGAGTATCTGATTGGACTCCAGTGAGATGCCCAACAGGAAGCGAAGGAAAAGATCCAAACATTCAGTCTGCAATGATTTATCATTTGCGGCTTTAAGCAGCATGAACAAAGACATTTGCTCAGATTTGTAAAATGACTTTAGTACTTCCTTGTTATTGTGTATGTGGCAGTAAAACACATAGGGAGCTGCCAGAAACTCCTGAAAACTCAGATGAATAAAGCTGTAGACTTTCCTCTAAAGAATCACAGATTCATCCTTAAAGATCTCAGTGCAAATCCCAGAATACACTGATGCTTCAGTGACATCTATGCCGCTCTCAACCAGGTCCTCCTCATAGAACATCACATTGCCCTTCATCAGCTGATTGTAAGCCAATTTGGCAAGTTTCACTGTCCCTTCTCTGTTGAACTGCAGGAGTTTCTCTGAATCAATCTCTTCATATTTTCGATTTCTCATGTTGATCTGAATAAGCAGGAAGTGGATGTACATTTCAATCATTTGAGGGATTTCTGCACTGATATTTTGTTTCACGATGTTTTGAAGCACAGTAGATGAGACCCAGCAGAAGACAGGGATGTGACACATGATGTGGAGGCTTCTTGATCTTCTACTGTGTAAGATGATTCTGGTGAACTGATGCTCATCATGGATTATCTTCCTGAAATATTCTTCTTTCTGAGGACCACTGAATCCCTGAATTTCTGCTGCTGGTCTGGAGGTGATCCAGATGAGAGCAGATGGAAGTAGATCACCTCTCATGAGGTTTGACAATAACACACCCACTGATGAAGTCTCAGTCACATCTCAAACATTTTGAGCTTCTGAAAACATAAGTGTTAATCTGCTTTCATCCAGATCATCAAAGATGAACACAACTTAACACTTCTCATATATCTTTGGATCTAGATCTTGAAGTTCAGGATTAAAGTCCAGCAGAAGTTTATGAAGACTGTACTGATTATCTTTAACTAAGTTCAGCTCTTGAAATGGAAGCACAAACATGAAATCTACATCATGATTGGCTTTTTCCTCTGCCCAGTCCAGTATGAACTTCTGCACAGAGACGGTTTTTCCAATTCCAGCGATGCCTTTAGTAAGTCTTTATTTTGTTTTCCTCCTCACATCCAGGTTTAGGCGAGGGTTTAAAGATGTCATTGCAGTAGATTGGAGTGTCTTTTGTTCTGGCTCTTGTCTCCATCTGTAGCACCTCATGTTCTTCATTCACTCCTTCGCTCTCTCCCTCTATGATGTAGAGTTGTGTGTAGATCCTGTTTAGGAGGGTTTCATTCTCTTGTTGTTTGATTCCCTCAAATAAGCGCTCATACTTGTTCTTCATTCTGGTTTTATGAGTGGCTTTGACTGTTTTAATGGCATCATCCACTGCTTGGTAAAAATCCTCCAATCTCCACTAACTTACATTTTCTCACTGCAGGCCCTTCAAAAAGGAAAACATTTAGAAAACATTTACAGTATTTAATTTATGCTTCATGAGACACAGAACGGAGCCTTTTCAAGTACATGCATTGCTGACATGCCACACACACACACACACACACACATATATATATATATAATTTAGTTCATATATATATATATATATATATATATATATAATTTAGTACTGAAGAAGATATTTCACATAAAAGACATTTGCACATAGTCCACAAGAGAAAATAATATTTTTGTTGAATTTATATAAATTAGCCCAAAAGTTTACCTACACATGATTCTTAATACTGTGTTACATGAATGATCTACAACTGTGTTTTTGTTTGTTTGTTTGTTTGTTTGTTTGCTTTGTTTAGTGATAGTTGTTCATGAGTCCCTTGCTTGTCCTGAACAGTTAAACTGCCCGATGTTCTTCAGAAAAATCCTTCCGGTCCTTTTAACCCCCCTGCATTTTTGTGTATTTGAACCCTTTCCAGCAATGACTGCATGATTTTGAGATCCATCTTTTCACACTGAGGACAACTTGTCTTTTTTTTCTTTCTTTCATTTAGTACTGTCCCTTAGAAGCTTCAGCAGATACCTAATATTAAATTTACCCTGATCTTCAATTTCAAAAAGTTTTCACCCCCCGGCTTTTAATGCAATGTGTTTCCTTCTGAAGCATCAGCGAGCATTTGAACCTTCTGTAATAGTTAAGTTTAATCACGTCTGCTCCAGTTTATTAACATTCAAAGTTCTTTTTATAAACATCATTTTGAATATAATTTTGAATATTTGGAGAAATATTGATATACTTCCATGTGTACTTTATATTTCTTCAGATGATCTATTTTCCACTGAATTATGCAATCTGAAGAGCACTGATAAATGCACAATATTAAATACATCAAGTTTATATTTTCACAGAATGTCCACAGAACACCAGCAGTGTTTTCATGTTTAAAAACAAACTTGGAGCAAAAAGCGGAGGTTGTGACAGCTAACAACGAAGAAAGGAGGGCAGATATTGATGAGGTATATATGAAATCTATGTTCGTCAATAAATTCAAGAGATCAAAAATCACCTCTTCCCACGTATGATCATCTGTAACTATTAAATTTCCAATTTAGTCAATCTGATATGTTTGAATAGAATGAACCATTTTGCTTTTCTCTTACCACTCTTGCTATCATCTATTTCTGCCCCTTTCCCTTCACTAGCTGTATCCCACTTTTGTGTTCCTGTATGTTCAGAAATCCTTAAAATACACAACCAGCTCCAAGAAATAAAAGAAACCATGCGGACCAAAAAAGGCACTCTGGTTTTTACTAATGTGTTTTTATTATTATTATTATTATTATTATTATTATTATTTAGTGCTTTTACACTCTTAAACATAAAGGTGCTTTAAAGGATCTTCACAGCGGTGCCATAGAAGAACCATTTTTGGTTCCACAAAGAACCATTCAGTCAAAGGTTCTTTACAGAACCATTTCTTTCTTTTCTTTCTTTTATAATCTGAAGAACCTTCTTTTGCCACAAAGAATCTTTTGTGAAAGGAAATTTCTTCAGGTGTTACAGGTTCTCTGTGGAGCCATTTAGACAAAAAAGGTTCTTCTACACTGTAAAAAAAAATAAAAAAATAAAAAACACAATTTGTTGAGTCAGCTTAAAATAATTTGTTACCCTGCTGCCTTAAAATTTTAAGTTCAGTCAACTAAAATAAGTCTAGTCAACTTGAAATGTAAAATGTTATTTTAAGTTGACAGTGTATGGCATCATGAAGCACCTTTATTTTTAAGAGCTTTTAAAATATTTAATATTGTTTTCTCTACCATTTTAAAAAGGAAAAAAATTCATCACAAGTAAAAAATTGTCTGGCCTGCAGTAAGCTGCTGATTTTGCTCATGAAAGTAAGTATTTGACAGGAGATACAATTATTGGAAGTAAACCAAGAGATCAGTTCTGCAATACAAATGCAACTTAAAGATAGTCTCATGTAATGATTCATGCTCATTTGTAAATGGCTTTGGTGAAAAGCGTCTGCTAATGATTATAGGTAATTATAATGTAAATATAACCAGCTTCCTCTTTAAAATTTATTTTAACAACTCTTTCTAGACAAAAACTTTTCCATCCTTTTTTTTTTGTTTGTTTGTTTACTGTCATTTAATTTCAAATATAATTTAAAACTATACTTCTGTTAAATGTGGTGTGTATCAGTTGCTTTTCATAAAGAAAGTCCATTTCTTTATGAAGTAACTTTGACGTTATGAATATCGATTAGCAAATTCTGGCTAGTAGAAGAGCTAAATAAGCATTAGCGGATCTATTGCGCTATCCATTTAAAAAGGATTTAAATAGTTTCACTTTCTTTGATCTAGTTCGCATAGTTTCACTTTAGTTTGCCCTGATCTTTCCTTTAGGGAAGGACAGGCTGTCTTCATTCTATCATCAACAGTTTGGGGCTTGACCTAAGAAATCTCTGCCTATAGACGAAAACCACCGGTAAGTTTTTCTATATTTTTCCTGTTGTTTGATGTGCTTTCTTCGTTATATTCGCACTCATTTCGTTGTTTTTTTTAAAAAAACAAAGTTGTTTGTAAAGTTTTAAAGTTGTTTTCACACACTATAGGTAATAATAATCCAGCAATTTATACCCAACAGTTGGTCCATATTTTACCCATATGTGGGTAAAACTACATTTTTTTTAAGCATTAAAAAAAATGAATAAATAAATAAATAAATAAAAATAAAAAAACAACAAAGATTTATCAAAATGGTTTATCGTGGAGATGAGGACATAAGATAAAAATATTAGAGCTTAAAACAGTAATATTTATATATAGGCTGATTTTATATAGCATACCGTTTAACCTATTTATTATGTTTTAAATGAACCTAATTTAACCCAACAATTGCATGTTGTTAAATAATATTGGCTCCCTGGGACTTAGACTCCCTGCGTGTGGGCTACTGACATTGCACACATTAAAGGACAAAATTCAGCTAGATTATTTCCATAATGAACAGCGCAAATTACCACCTGCTTTAAAACATGCTTTTTGTTAGATAGTTAGATAGTGGCGCAAATACCAGTAATTTGGCGAGCGCAAACGTTAGTAAATCGCCTTGCGTGATTCATTTTAATACTCTCTTCCCATAATTTTGCGTCTGAAAGGGAAACTTCTGCAAATGCATTTTCAGTAAGGTCAGGCGCAAAAATAACTTTGTCCATGCCTTTCCACTGCGTGTCTACTATTTTTATGCCGGTTTGCGTGGTGCAAGCTGTTAGTAATCTGACCCCAAATGTCTTCTAACACCTGCCTCTATTCAGGAATAAACAGTTTCTCTTTTGATTTTGTAGTCAGAAAGTCCCAAGCATCCTGTGCCTGTGCTTTTGACTTGTCCAGTTTCACTTTCTTTTGTCTAGAACTTTCTTTGTGCATGGAAACCCCTACAGGATAAAGATGAAATTAGGTGATTGTAAAACACTTGTAATGATTCCCTCCTCCCAGATACCAGGATCATTGTGCATCAGGAGTAAAGCAGATTGAGTTTGGGAATTTTTTTTAACAAATGTGTACTTTGTATTATATAAATATATTATTATTACCATTTAAATTGGTGCATTACAATAACACACTATTTTCTAACTTAATTAGACTTTGCTCTTGAAATGGGATCAGGAGTTTCAAAATGGGTTATGCTTGTTGCTGGTTCAAACTCATGGGATAATTATAGGCACCAGGTATGTGGCCTATAGTGACATTCTGTTTATTTTTTTTATGTGAGTATGTGCCTTCTCTGTGAATCAAGCCATTGATTTTTCAGTGTTTCTTGTACCTTGCTCCACCACCCAAGGATGTTATTGCATGATGATACACTTTGTAAAGAAAAATCTTTTTTGACGTCTCCATTTCAGGCAAATGTGTGTCACGCCTATCAGATAGCACATCAGAATGGGATTCCCGACAGTCGGATTGTGGTGATGATGTATGATGACATCGCTTATAATAAGAAGTAAGAGACGTCCTGGTCATGTGGCTCATTGCTGATGTACATTTTTAGCAGATTTAACACAGGATTCACATAGATCTTTCCTGTCATGTTGTACCATTAAAATCATCCCTAATTAATATTATATCCAATGTATTATCACGCGTGTGATGGGACATGAAAGTGTTTTGCCACAAAATGGCCCACATTATGTTTTATCTTCCTTAACAGAAACCCTTATCCTGGAAAAATTATCAATAAACCAAACGGATCAAATGTGTATCCAGGGGTTCCAAAAGATTACACTGGAGAGGTAATGTTCTTTTAGTCAAACACAAAACAGATATTTTCATCCTCTATCTGAGCACAATTCTGACTGTCTTACAGGATGTAACAGCTGGAAACTTTCTGGCTGCTCTCAAAGGAGACAGTCAGGCTGTGAAAAAGAAAAAGCCAAAAGTCATTAAAAGGTTTGTCTTATTAGTCAGTTACAGTTCTGATACAAATAGTTTCATTTTAAATTATAATGAAAGATAAAAATGATATCTTTTTTTGTGTCACACAGTGGAATAAATGACACAATATTCGTCTATCTGGCAGATCATGGAGGTGCAGGCAGATTTAGCTTTCCTAACAGTATTGTAAGTTTTGTTTCCTCTAGGCT
The DNA here is from genome assembly GCA_019740295.1 of Labeo calbasu. Taxonomy (NCBI): domain Eukaryota; kingdom Metazoa; phylum Chordata; class Actinopteri; order Cypriniformes; family Cyprinidae; genus Labeo; species Labeo calbasu. Next base: position 10,899 of record JAHKKF010530295.1, read on the forward strand.
TAAAAAATATTTTGGTATTATGATTTCAAGCTAGTAAACCTCAGCAAACTGTATACATCCATACATTTATAGCAATAATTAGAATCATGCATATACTGTATATACCAGTAACTTATCATCATTTGCCATTATTTTTATGATTGGCCTGCAAATTTAAGTACTTAAATAAGTGCTTAAGTACTTAAATAAAACATACGGTATTTAACTGCTTATATTGTGGCAATCTAATTCAGTCCTTTTCCTGCAGCTTCATGCCCATGATCTCATTGAAACAATCAAGGAAATGGCAAGAAATTGCAAGTTTTCAAAGGTAAATACAAACATTTATAGACTCTTTTTCTGTTAGTAAACGTTGTGACGTTTTTCTGTGGGCAGAGCTTGGGTGGAGGCAAAAAGACTTCACTGACTTTGTTAGCTTGTTTTATAACAATAACTGCCTGGAGAAAATTTGATTTCACCTGCATATTGTAACGTCCGCCAGAGAGTCCACCCGGATGAAACAACAGGAAACAAGGAAAGAAAACTCGAGGCGATCAGCCGTTTGATGTACCTTTATAGTTGTTTGCGCAAGTCCACTCCTCTTACACACATGCGAGAGGGCGAATACAAAACAGTAAATAAAACACTTTGGTAACGTGACAAACAAACAGAATGAAAGTTAGAGCATTGTAGTACTCAGCAGCAGAGCGACCATCTCCCGCCTCACTCTCGACTCTATCTCTGTGTGTGCGCATTCACAAAACAGCGTTCAAACTTAGAACAAAATATATTTAAAGGGACCTTTACATAAATAATATTAACCATTAGGTGGCCGTTACAATATGTAAGATCACTCACTCTCCAGGACCTTGATTGTTATTTAAATAAGTTAACTTTAACGGATGAAACTAGATTGGCCGACCCGTACATGCTCACTCAAAAAATAGACGATTATTTACCTCCGGTTGAGTGACTCACATCTATAGAGAAATCTAAAGTGTATAGTAAAGAGAATTTGACCTGTGTCTATCTAGTCATGAAGATGTATATACTGTACTAGACCTTAAAAGACCTTAAGACCTTAAAGGCAAAAGACCGTAAGACCTTAAAGGCCTTAAGACCTTAAAGGCAAAAGACCTTAACTTCGATTTTGGTCAAAAATGAGTTATTGATATTTTTGGGACATTTAAGACATCCTTTATTATGTGTATAAGTATCTCGAGTCAATTTAGTTGTTTTTCCGAGAAAATAATGAATTGTCTTAACCGTAACTTCAAAAACCCCTAGAGAAACCAAGGCAGAGCACCTTATATCACCAGTTACTGCTCTTTGACTTTGTTTGGGATGCTCAAATTGAATTAGGGTATTCTGCCTTTGTTTAGCCATGCGTCAGTATAAAGTTACAATGCTGACTTGGAGTTGTATGGTGTTTTGCCTTTGTTTTACTGTCCATTAAAGTCTGCCGCGTTTTAATTACGGTGTAACTTGTATACTTTCATACATCTGATCTGTCACTGAAGCATTAGACAAACGAATTGGATAGATAGTGATCGGCCAGACAGCTCCATAAAATAACGCACTGTACAGACATATTTTGGCAACAATATGTAAATGTGAATAATCTTTAAAGATTTTTTTTTTTTTTTTACTTTTTATAATGCAGATTATTCAGCAGGCTGTCACTGCTAGATGGAGGCGTGTGGAATCGAATGCCGTAGCATGTAGCATATAGCATGTAGCATGCTCAATTATAAAATCAGTATGCTAGGAACAGTTTGCAATTAAATCCATATCCTACCTTTTCCTGTAACCCGATAAAATCAATCCACAAGCATTCTGGCCATTCCTGCTGTGATTCACATCACTCCACAAGTCCTTCTTTTAGGTTAAGCTATTTCATTCAAGTCAATACAAAAACTATTATGCTATGTCTAGTTCTCTTACGTTACTGAGCATAGCGAACTGTGATGATGGTTTCTGTCCTGCACGCTCAGTTTATTGTATTTAAAGTGCCCCTATTATGCCGTTTTAAATGTTGCTAATATTGTTTTAATAGACGCCCAAAACAGGTTTACATGTATGCAAGGTCAAAAAAAAAACACTTTTTCTCCAAAAATAGATTTAATTTTACCCCATTTCTAAATGATTCATAAACGACTCGTGCGAAGCAGTTCGAAGAATCAGTCTCTCTAAACCCCTCCTTTCTGTGAGCCCGCACTGCTGTGATTGGTCAGATGGCGCAGTCCTTTATGATTGGTCTACCGCGTACAGTGTGTCGGAAAACGAAATGCCCATTGCCATAACTGACTGACAGCCCTGGATACTTGTCAATACATAGAAAAGATGGCATCGATTTTGCCATAACAATTCGAGCCAGAGTCTGAAGATGAAATGGCTGAAGTGGCTGATCGACAAGTTAGCACGGTCTAGCGTGGAAAGTGCTCGCAATTTGCTTTTATAACCGAACCGGGCACACCTCGATGTTGTAAACTTCAGCAATGTATAATGCATTAGGGCGGCAATTTCTCACCGAACGCGGAAAGCGCTGCGCTGGTCGCTGGGTACAGTTCAGCCCTTCAGAGCACAGCGGCAAATGTTCATTTGAACAACTCATTTGAACTTTGTCTGTGGCGTGCACGCTCCGCTGCGCATCTGCTTTGGTTGAGGCAGAAACAAGCCGTCCTCGCATGACAGAAGCAATTAAAACGAATGGGTTTCACAGCACAGCGCTTTCCGCATTTGGTGTGAAAGCCGCTTCGTGCGCCATCCTTTATCATTACTCCAACTAATGAGACAGACAGACAGTCGAGCTGCATCAATCACAAATTGTCAGACTACAGTGAGTTCACAGCTGAACAACAGAACTACAGAAGCGTGATTTAGCCGGTTAGCAAGACATGTGCAGGGTTGTTACACAACATAACATACACAACTACTTATTTTGAACGGTCGCCAGAAAATACAATCTTTGTAGATTCATCATCTTTTGGAAGTGAATATAAAACAGTTTTACTCACAGCGTAGGATACAGTGTCTTCCATCTAATGTCCTAAACCCCATGGAATTTTATGGGCGGGCAAGTTGTTCGCGACGTAGAACGTGGGCGGACATTATGCAAATCTGTTACTTCGTGACGTGTGGCTGTAACATAAAAAGAATTGAAATTCTGAGGGCTCGTTCGATTCTTTTTTTTGATAGACAATAACTTTATTTATCGTGCACTGTCGGCTTCACAACTTTGCAGATCGTTTATGTTCACATACAGCTACATGACACACTGCATGAAAGGACATATCTGAAAACGCATAATAGGGGCACTTTAAACACAGCTGGCACCCAACATCACATGGTTTGAATTGGCCGCCTCCAGTTTTCCATTTGTTTTGCTTCCAGCTAGCGCTGTGATGTAATTGTGACATTGGCACTAAAAGGGTCTATATACACCAATTAAAAAATAGTCCATATGGGTTTTTTTTTTTTCCCCCAGAACACCAGAGGTGAAAAAGTATTCAAGTACATTTGTAGTATTATCTGTACTTTTCTTGTCTGTAATCTGTCACCTATTTAAATATTTTTGTAATTAAGTAAACCAGGTACTTTTTACTTGAGTATCCAAAAGTAAAAGTATACTGAGATTTAAAGACAGCTCTGAATTTGAATGAATCTTTAAGAAGTAAGACATGCACATTTTACTGCACGTGTACATGGGTCTTAAATGATCTTTTCCATTAAAGGACAATATTTATCAGCGGTAAGCCTATCAGATATTATAAAAACCAGGCACTCATTACAGAGGGCTGCCAAATTAAAACAAAATTGTTGTTGATTATAGGCCTTAACATTGTACTCATGATTATTAACATTATTGAAATACGTCAAAAACACCATATTCTTACACAAGCCAAAGCTGTAGAAAAACTATATGGTCATTAGGTGTCAAAACCAACTAAATTTCAAAAACCTCCCAGGCTCAAATTTTTGATTTTGCTAATATGTTTTCCTGAGGAAAGATAGACATGTATAGCGATGAAAGCCAAAATATTTAAAGTCATGAATTAATATTTACTGAGTAATCTACTAGTTTGCAGAGGGAGGTCAAAATGGCTGTTTTCACCTGAGATTCAGAGTAAAGTTACAGGGGGGGGGGAAAATGTACTTAAGAAGGATGACAACATCATTATCTTATTTTTACACAGAGACTGGTAGTTTTGTTAGTATAATCTGTTGACTAGCAACCTTTGTTACATTATGGGGAAAAAAATTAGGAAACAGCACTTTTCAAGTTTTTCTCCAAAGTTTGCTTGACTGTAACTCAAGAAGTTTTACAGATATCTTAATGCCTTTTTAGATATTGGGTCTTAATAAACTTCCCCTTTGGCATCTTTATTTTTAATGCCCAATGCAATTTGGTTCCAGAGATACTGGAATTTCAATATGGCTCCAGGAGTAAATGTTAAAATGTACACATTTTCAGTGGTCAAAAACCAAATGTGCCAAATCTCTGGCACTGAATGATGTAGAGCCTTAAAAAATGAAGATTCCAAAAGAAAAGTTTCTTAACAACTAGAATCTAAAATCATATCTTCAGAACTTCTTGAGTTCTAAGCACGCAAACTTTGGAAGAAGAATATTTGTGGCACTCAGACAGGTATGTTCAATGCAGTTGTTTTGACAGAAGGAAACAAGATACATCTCTAGTTTGCTTTAAGTAAAGTAGCATTAGAAAGATATGAGATATGAGGCAAGATATGAGACTTATAATACATTATAACTATGAGAAATATAATCCATTGTAACTTCAGTGGACGCAACGTGTTTACTGTGTTATAAGTCATCATACTCTTAAAAGCTAAAACCACTAATAAGTAAATATTCTATTACATTAAAACTGTTCTTATAAATATTTATAAGATGATATAACACATTATAAGGTTTTATAATTCATTATGCATTCACTATAATGCCCTAAGAATACCTTTATAATGAATTATAAATATGGGCTTCTTAGAAAGTGTTAATATTTGTTCTTTACACATTCCTCTTTAAAAAAAAATAGATAACATATTTTTTTCAAACTAACCCACATTTGGTTTTTGGCGACTGAAAATGTGTCCATTTTAACATTTACTCCTGGAGCCATATTGAAATGTCAATATCTCTGGAACCAAATCTCATATGGCATTAAAAATAAACATGCCAAAAGGAAAGATTGTTAAGACCCAATATGTAAAAGGGCATTAAGATATCTTTAATAGTTCATGTATCTTTCACAACAAAGATTGCTAAAGTCAACAGATTTTACTAATAGAACAACCCATCTCTACCCATCAAATTGATGATGCTGCCATCTTTCTGAAGCACAATTTTCTCAGGTGAAAATTGCCATTTTGACATCAGTAGTAGATTACTCAGTAAATATTCATCCATGACATTTAATATTTGGCTTTTCTCACTGTACATGTCTATCTTTCTTCAGAAATAAATATTAGCAAAATCAAAAAATTGAGCCGGGGACCTCTGGTTGAGTTGACACAGAATGACCCTATAACGAACCTATTTCAGGTGAGACTGAAACTAACACAGAAAGTTGTCTTTGATCTTTTATTCTTGCAAGAAGGTCATTCATCCAGCTCTGACATGCGCACTGTTCTCTTTTTGCAAAATAATAAAAACAAAATCATAGTAAAATCATAGAGAGATGCTTATGTGGAGTAACAGGTATTTGTCATAAAAATGTAGCAAAGTAGAAGTAATAAATGTAAATACTACAGAAAGTTCAGATTTGTAAATTATCTACTGAAGTACATTAACGGTATTTATACTTCGTTACTTTATGCCATTGCAAAACGCATAGTAATGGATTGTTTCCTTCCAAATGAGCTTTTAGCTTTTATTACATCTCTAAATACCTCTCCAACTTTTTCTCCTTCTTTTTTTAAATGTGGTGAAGATGGTGTTATACATGGCATCCTGTCATTCCGCATCAATGTTCACCAACCTCCCCAAAAATATTCATGGTAAGAAGGGGAATTATATTAAAGTTTAATGAAATTCTATATATAGAATATGTACATACATACACACACACTGTTTTCTAGTGTACGCTTTGACTTCAGCGAGAGAAGATGAGAGTGGTTACACCTATTTTCATGACCCTGTGAGGAAAACCTTTCTCTCTGATGAATTCTCAGCGTTGTGGATGCACTACACTGAAGCGGTTTGTCTTACTGTGATTTAATTAAAAAAAAAAAAATAGAATTATGCTAACATATAAGACTATAAATATTTTTTTGTTTTTCTCAGAATGATCTTGATAAAACAACATTTCAGGATCAGTTTATTTATCTTCAGAAAATGATGAAGAATTCTCACTGCTGCTGTTTGGGGGACATGGTAAAAACACTTTACACAGCATACATTAATAAATAAAACACTAAATTCACTTTTTTGTAATTGTCACAAATACAAGGTTTAACAGGAAGACATTCGGATTCCATCAGTATTGTATTTTCTAGTTTCTAGTGTTTTTGTTTTGACTTCTTTAGACAATGAATGGACATCTGATCAGCATGTTTGTGAATAACACCCCTCGAAGAATTCAGGACAAGACAAGAGCTGAGGAGCTCATTTAACCTCTAACCATGATAACCATGAAGTGCCATTCAAAATCTTGGAGAACTGATTTAGAACAGAAACTAATGAAGCTCTTTATCAGGTTTGATGTCTATGTAATACAGTACATCATATATGTAACCAAATATATGTATTCTGTGTGTTACTGGATGACAAACATTCTAAAAAAATAAATAAATAAATAAAAAACATTGATAACTGATGTTTTGGAAGGTCACCTAGAAGATTTCCTGCTGTCGCAAAACAAATTAAGCCAACAGACAGTTTCAATGGCAACAACATAAACACATGGTAAATTAAATGTCCGGTTGACTTCCGCAAAGAATCAATAACACCAGAGCCCGTTATTTCTGATCAAGGAAAAATGATGAATGAGGAGCTAAGCATGGCAAGGAGCAACAGACCGACTACAACAATGCGTAATTAAATCCATTTTTGGATGATATCAGTTGAAATGTCTGAAAGATCATAAAAACAACCAAATCAAAAACTTTTTGTCAGCACAGTTTGAAGATGATTTAAGTCAAATTTGGTGAAAATCGGACCAACGGTCTAAGAGGAGTTTGAAAACATCTCAGGTTACGTATGTAACCATGGTTCCCCGAGGGATCGAAACGCTGTGTTGAAACGCTATGGGAACGCCTCCAGCATTCTGAAGCCAACCTCAGAAAAGAGAGCCTTGACCCTCAAGAGAAGGGGGTCACTTAGCAAAGCTACACCTGGCCAGAGGAACCATGTTCACTTCAGCGCACCGCAGAGGAAACGTGTAACGAGGGGGTTTCTACCCACTGAGGAGCCACCCAGAGGAGCATGGTAGGCGAAATAGCCGCCACATAGACCTTCAGGGTGGAGTGGACTAACCCTGTGGCGAACCGATCTTGCAGAACCCCAGCACTGTACCAACTGGGCAGTTAACTGAGTCCTGCTGGCGGTCTCCACACCATGAAGTGAAAGGTTTCCACTTCAGGGCATACAGTTTCCTTGTAGAGGGAGCTCTGGATTGGAGGATGGTCTCAACAACCTCAGTTGAGAGCCCGGAAGCTATGAGGTGTGCCCCCTCAGGGGCCACACCCACAAGTTCCACAACTCCAGGCTAGGGTGAGAGATGCTGCCCCCCGCCTGAGAGAGGAGATCCCTCCTGATGGGAATCTCCCATGGAAAGCCCTCGAGAAGGGAAATCAGGTCCTAGAACCATACTTGGGACGCTTCACCTCTGGATGAAGCGTCCATTCCTCTGGGCCTGCCTCGACAGGAAGTCTGCTCCCAAGTTGAGATGCCCAGGAATATGAACTGCCCTCAGCGAGAGGAGTTTGTCCTGGGACCACACAAGGAGCTTGTACAAGGGGCGCGAACGCAGACCTCCCTGGTGGTTGATGTAGTAGACCACCGCTGTGCTGTCGGTGCACACCAGCATGGTGGTCTCTTAGGTCTGGGAGGAAGTGTTTCAGAGCCTGAAACACGGCAAGCATCTCCAGGCAGTTGATGTGCCATGTGAGACGGTGGTCGCCCCACAGACCATGGGCAGGGTGGCCGTCCATGACCGCTCCCCAACCGGTGAGGGATGCATTCGTCACTAGCGTTACGCGGCAACAAGGAGCTCCCAGCATTGGGCCCTGAGACAGGAACCAAGGCTTCCTCCACATGTCCAAGGCACGTAGGTATCACCGCACGGCCTTGATATGTGAAACGGGCTTCCCCTCGGGGAGAACCGCTTGGTCCTGAGCCACCACTGTAGGGGTCTCATGTAAAGGAGGCCAAAAGGTATCATGTTGGACACAGCTGCCATCAGACCCAGCAGTTGTTGAAACTGCTTTACAGTGAGTGACCGGCCTTCTCGCACTCTCACGACTGCAGTGAGGATCGACTCGATCCGAGCAAGTGACAGAGGTGCCTGCATCGTGGTCAAATCCCACACCACACCCAGATAAGTGGTTCTCTGTAATGGAGAAAGCACACTTTTCTTGGCATTCAGTCTCAACCCCAACACTTTCATATGAGCGAGAACGACATCTCGATGCCGAACCCCCAAGCTCTGAAATGATCTATTATCAACAATTGTTTATATTGTGCAGCTAAAACGCAAGTCTGCATTGGGGACTAATACACTATTAAAAAAAACTGGCGAAACTGCGGAACTTAATTAATTAGACGGAAAATACCGAGTGACGAGGAGGATCGGAAAGTGCCGAGTGATGCGGAAGCGTTGCGGAAG
>JAHKKF010530296.1:0-18678 GCA_019740295.1 Labeo calbasu
TAAATGACGACCACTACGTTCATTATTACATCCAGCAACACAACACCTCAATCGCTCAATCGGAGATATTCTTGTCTAACTTACATCCTGAAAACGAAGAGGGTGGACTGTTACAACTGATCTGAGGTAAGACGCTCATGGCAATCAACTATCGTGGGAGCGGCCTCGTCACACCAACAGGCATCTGAGAATGGCTCGATTTGAAAAAGGGGATATTATTTTTACAGATCAATTAAAAACCACTGCATGGATTTTTATCATTATAGGGTAGATTTGTACATACACTGCCAACACACATTAATGTTTAAACAACATAAAAAGTGAACTTAGCATCCGATGACCCCTTTAACAAATTCACATTTTTGTTTTCCACTGTCAGAAAAACAAATTATATATTTATAGTACAGTTTTGAACATGATCTAGCTTCCTTCAAGAACATAGGCCTACCGGTGACACCACTGAGCTCACCTGAGGTTTTACAACATAGAAAGAATATCTGTACACAAAAATAGTGTTTTTGTGATTATAGACTCATAAACACCTGCTAAATGTTATTTTATTTTCAAAAAAAGACAACAGAAATTGTAATTGTAGCATTTATATACATTTCAAAAGGTTTTCCGTAAGAAATAATTATGCTTGTGTTTAATAATGTCATTTTGGCTGAATTCCATTTACTTAAATATTATAATGATATTGCCCTGATATTCTGAGTTTTTAATTAAGAAGTACTGTTAATTTCAGAAATTATATTTAGAAGTTACAAAGAAAGTTAATTACTCAAAAGGTGTTACACCATCTTTTGGCAACTAGGCCTACATAATTTAAACCAATAAAAGGTTAAAACAGGGTCATTAAGATCTTGCCTGTTATTTTCGTAGTGTCTCTTCATCTTACCTGCTATGTTAAGAAGTATGGCTCCTGCAAAACACACAGCTTGACCCAACGTCATCTTCATGTTGTCGTCTGTGTAATGTTTGCTGTTTCCTTTATAGTGTCTAATGACAAGCAAAGCAAGAGCTGCCACATTCAGTAGGACACTGTGATTAGTTTACCTCTGACACACCTTGTTTTCCCTTCTAGCATGTTGCCACTGTTTTTAGTACACACCCTGCTCATCTCTGAAGTTTGCATACTTCACTAATGCTTCTAATTTGAGTTACAAAAAGTCACTTTGCCAGCTGCTGCCAGGAAATGGTGATCTTATGCAATTGTTTCATACACAGGCCAATCTTATGGTACTCTCTATCCTTCGGCTTGCTCCCTTGATCAGGGGTCACCACAGCGGAGTGATCCGCACAGCCGATTTGGCACACGTTTTACGCCGGATGCCCTTCCTGCCGCAACCCAGCCCTGAGAGTGCACTAGGCCAATCTTATGGTACTACCTAACACTAAAATTTACACTTTTTACTCTAGCCAACACTGGTGGCTATGTAAGTTGTTGAGTGTGTGTGTGGAAATTATGTCTTAATGTTTTAAATTTCATGTTTTTTTGTTTTGTGTTGTTTTTTGTTTGCTACATCATGCTTTTATGGCTCATGTCAGTGTGATATAGGAGAATATGGAGCTCAGACATTTTTTGAGGGGCAAAACATAGGCTAATGCAATGCAATTAGGATTGAAAGATGAACTAAACATTCCTCAAAAGCTTGAAGTATAAAATTTGATATTATATTATATTTGAATAAAATGTACATATTGATCTCTCTTGTCTGCTATTGTAAAGGATATGAATGAGATCGATTATTTGATTATTAATTAATCCGTTTCAATTATTTGAGAAATGTAAAGTCACAATTATGAGTTACACATGGCGAAAACTGGCTCTCATAAGTTTGATGATGTATGGAGAAAGTCTAAGCATTTTTTGTTATTCTGTTCAAATTGTGTGACTACAAAATGATTACTGATTATCAATAATTTTAAATACATTTTTTATTAACCAGTATTTCCAACCACACTGCAGAGCACAAAATCTTTAATTACTATTTAGACCCTGAGATGAAGTGTTACTCTAAATAAAATAAAACTTTAATACAAAATTGTCTGTAGTGCATTTGAAAAGAAATACAACAGTGATAAAAATTCAATAGTTTGTAAAAAAAAAATCAGTTCTGACCCAAAGTGAGGAGAATAATTATTCTATGCATTATAATTTATGTCTCATATCTAGGCCAAATATGACAAACTCCACCCTCATTATGTAAACATTCTGAAGGTAAAAGCTTGCTGAACTTCATTAATGTGCAATAAATAAGAGTAAAAGTAGCTTTCAGAAAATACTACATTTTTTAAAAAGATAAAGAATAAACAACAATCTTCGCATATTTATGAAAACTTGCACAGTACAATTGTCCTCTTAATCAAAGTGCTCTGAGAACTCTCATTCAAATGTTCTCTACGAAGAGAGATATAGGGAGCATATGAAAGGAATAATGGAGAATGTGAGAGAAATGGCAAACAAAAGGAGGTTGGGTGAGCTTCTGAATCCATTGTTGTTAAATTCGACAAATCCAGGTGGGTTGCTGCCCATGTAAGCGGTGATCCAGTCCTGGTACTCAGAGACTCTGGCGTACACACCGGGATATCTGGGGTCAGCGCATCCAATACCAAAACTCACAATGCCGGACTGAATCCACAGGGAGTTGTTCTTAAGAACCAGTGGGCCTCCTGAGTCCCCCTGCATTGATAAATACCTAATATTAACATATCTGAAAATGCAAAACCGTTTACTACAGTGATCACTGCAATGCATACCAATTGAAAAACGGTCAGAATGTCATTCAACTTGCTCCGATGTCATGCTGACATATGTGAACTGACTTTTGCGGGAAAATTATACTATGGCCTTAAGTTAAGAACCCTTTCCTACGGCTTATCAATTTGTGGCCACAATTATCTAATTTGTTCCCTCATTTTGATTATAAAATACAATAAATACTTTACCTATTTAAAAGCTACAGAACAAATGTGTTTTAAAGAAGATTTCAAAGGATAGAAAATAAAAGTTCTGTCATTATTTACTAACCCTCATGTCGTTCCAAACGTGTAAGACCTTTGTTCATCTTCACAACACAAATTAAAATATTTTTGATGAAATCTGAGAGCTTTCTGACCCGGCATAGACAGCAACTCAAACTCAACTCATTTTATTGCGCAGAAAGGTAGTATGGACATCAATAAAATAGTCCGTGTGATATCAGTGGTTTAACTGTAATTTTATGAAGCTATGAGAATACTTTTTGTGCACAAAGAAAACAAAAATAACCACTTTATTTAGCAATTTCTTCTCTTCTGCCTTAGTCTCTACTGCACATTTATATACTTAAATAATAGCAATGTGGCAATAATAATTAGTTCAAATAAGGTATCAAAAGCAAGCGAAGATATGACTTTCTTGAACAAAACTGTTGAAATACATAATGTATTATAATAGAGTTAATGTACATTATGCATTATAACAAATGCCTGCAGAGGACGCCAACGGCCTAACGATTGTTTTTATATTTTACTGCGCGATCAAACAACATTTAATTCAAATGTCCACATAATCTTTAATATTTGGCCATTAATTTATAATAGAAAACCTACAGCCACTGTAATTTCTTGAATTTGTGGACATCAGAACGTGTAAACTCAGAGTGAGGGTTTAAACTTTTGAAACCGCGATGAACAGTTAGCATAATTGACAAGGATATTGATGCATTTTCTTGTGTTTGCTTAGATTTATAAATGATTTACCTTAGGGTTCTGATTAAATAACACACGTTGCGTTCCCAGATGAACATTATGCACAAACACAAACTCTCAACAAAATGCAAAGATGGAGTTTGAGATGCTCCACACATGTAAATGAGCAGCATTTACTGTGAATGGAGCCCTTTGACATTCGCAACCTACACACATGTAAATAATTAAAGCGCACATATTAAACCTGCATCGCATATATTCATTTAACTGAATCATAGCGTTTGTGAATTCTTAATAGCATTATGCTTTATTATAATTTTAAGTGGGTTTAATATGTGAATGCGCCAATTACGTGACATGGCAAGTGTGAACAATGTGTGTGAACATGCACCGATGGCTGACACAGAAGTTTCTTTGCGCACAAAAAGTATTCTCGTAGCTTCAGAAAATTACCACCACTGATTGAACCATCACTGGTTGAACTACTGATGTCACATTGTCCTCACTACCTTTCTGGGCCTTGAACATGTTAATTGCATTGCTGTCTATGTAGGGTCAGAAAGCTTTGAGATTTCATCAAAAATATCTTAATTTGTGTTCAAAAATGAACCATTGTCCTACAGGTGTGGAACGACACAAGGGTGAGTAATTTTCATTTTTGGGTAAACTATCCCTTTAAAAATGGCTAATGTTAAAGGAAAGGGAGAATATTCCATAATTTAGGACTTAACACAGAAAAGGCACGGTTATCCTTTGACCCACGGCTACAAAAACAAGGGAGCAACTTAGAAAAAAAAATCTCCATCATACTAGTAAAGTAGCGGCCTAATATTGGCGGTAGGACTCACGCACAGTAGACGTGACGTAAATGCCGTTAGAGGACACTACCAGTCAAAAGTTTGGACACACCCTCTCATTTAATGTTTTTTCTGTATTTTCATGACTATTTACATTGTAGATTCTCACTGAAGACATCAAAACTATGAATGAACACATATGGAATTATGTAGTAAACAAAAAAAGTGTGAAATAACTGAAAACATGTTTTATATTTTAGATTCTTCAAAATAGCCACCCTTTGCTTTGATTACTGCTTTGCACACTCTTGGCATTTTCTCGATGAGGATGCTGTGGTAGCCATACTGGTTCAGTGTGCCTTCAGTTTTCAATAAATCCTCGACAGTGTCACCAGTAAAGCACCCCCACACCATCACACCTCCTCCTCCATGCTTCACGGTGGGAACCGTGCATGTAGAGTCCATCCGTTCACCTTTTCTGCGTCGCACAAAGACACGGCGGGTGGAACCAAAGATCTCATATTTGGACTCATCAGACCAAAGCACAGATTTCCACTGGTCTAATGTTCATTCCTTGTGTTTCCATCCCAAACAAATCTCTTTTGCTTGTTGCTTTTCCTTAGTAGTGTTTTTTTAGCAGCTATTTGACCATAAAGGCCTGATTCGCGCAGTCTCCTCTGAACAGTTGATTCAGAGATGTGTCTGCTACTAGAACTCTGTGTGGCATTAATCTGGGCTCTAATCTGAGGTGCTGTTAACTTGCGATTTCTGAGGCTGGTGACTCGAATGAACTTATCCTCAGCAGCAGAGGTGACTCTTGGTCTTCCTTTCCTGGGGTGGTCCTCATGTGAGCCAGTTTCGTCGTARCGCTTGATGGTTTTTACAACTGCACTTGGGGACACATTCAAAGTTTTTGCGATTTTCCGGACTGACTGACCTTCCGTTCCGTAATAATGGACTGTCGTTTCTCTTTACTTAGCTGATTGGTTCTTGCCATAAAATGAATTCTAACAGTTGTCAAATAGGGCTGTCAGCTGTGTACCAACCTGACTTCTGCACAGCACAACTGACGGTCATTAAGAAGGCAAGAAATTCCACTAATGAACCCTGACAAGGCACACCATTTTTTGTAGTCTTCAGTGAGAATCTACAATGTAAGTAGTCATGAAAATAAAGAAAAAACATTAAATGAGAGGGTGTGTCCAAACTTTTGACTGGTAGTGTATGTATGTGCAGACTGTGGGCATCTTGAAACACTTGAAGTGTGAGGAGTGAAAAAGATTTAAAAAAAAAAAAAGCAGATGAATGTGAAGATATGAGAGGATGTCAGAAGTTACCCACGTTCAAATTCGTTCAAAGTTGAGTTTGCAAATATAGATAATCCTGCTGCAGGTGATATTTTCAGTCATTTAGAGTCATTAGTGTTGATTGCCCATTAGGCTAGTTTTTTACTCAGGTCCAGTAACACATAGATTAATAGTGGTAATGTAAAGCATGAAGGTGACCCATAAACTGTTCATTTGTGTTTTGTAAATTGTGACCCTGGACCACAAAACCAGTCATAAGGGTCAATTTTTTGAAAATGAGATTTATACATCATCTAAAAGCTGAATAAATAAGCTTTCTTTTGATGTATGCTTTGTTAGGACGATACTAATCTGGAATCTGAGGGTGCAAAAAAAAAAACCTAAATACTGAGAAAATCACCATTGAAGTTGTCCAAACAAAGTTCTTAGTTATGCATATTGCTAATCAAAATTTAAGTTTTGATATATTTACCATAGGTCATTTACAAAATATTTTCATAGAACATGATCTTTACTTTAATATCCTAATTATTTTTGGCATAAAAAGATCATTTTGACCTATACATTGTATTTTTGGCTATTGCTACAAATATACCTGTGCTACTTAGGACTGGTTTTGTGGTCCAGGGTCACAATTGTGAATTAAATAAGAATGACTGATGTCTTACCTGACATGCATCTTTTCCTCCCTCATTTAACAATCCAGCACAAATCATATTGCTTGTGATGCTCCCTCTATAAGCATCATCACAGTCACTGTTGCTCACAATTGGTATCATCACCTCCTGCAGTATATTAGCAGCCTGGCCTGTGAGACAGATCAGAGGTCAGAGATCAATTTTGGTGGCTTCCAATGTCCTTTACAGCAAACTGTTGAGCTGTACAATATTGTTGTTTTGCAAGCAAATGTTCACTCACCTCCAGACTGTAGCGCTCCCCAGCCAGTGACCCAGCTGTCTGTACCTGCAGCAACTTTGCTACCAGCAGCTGCCAGACAGACTGGCTTAATATAACTGGAGAAAGTCACAGAAGAAGAGAGCTGGAGCAGTGCTATGTCGTTGTCATTGTTAGGATTGTCATAGTTAGGATGGTTAATGACTCTGACTGCTGTCCTGTAAGTTTCATAAGGGTTTGAGCCCGACTGACTCTGACGTCCCAGGTAGATGTAAATGGTGCCCAGTGAGCTGCATACATGGAAAGTCTTAAGTCTAGTTTTAATTTCACTAGCATTAGTTCATAACGGTGTCTTGAGTGGTATTTAAACATCATACCTCTGGAAGCAGTGAGCTGCAGACAAAACCCAGTCTTTATTGATTAGACTCCCACCACAAAAATGGCCTCCAGTTGTGGTGCTTTGAAGGCTGACCTGCCACGGCCAAGACCCTGTTGTTGCATCCTGTCCTCCAACAATCTTGGTGTTGAGGGGGGCTTGACCACATACTGATGAGAGGAAAGACGATGAGGGAATTCCCGCATAGATTATACACATACATACAAGATATGTGGTTGTGGTTGAGTCTATGACAACTTACCATCTAACTGACAAAGAATACCTGGAAAACAGAGAACAAACGATCAGATGACATGAATGGAGCTGATAAACTGGTTTGTGTAGCTTGCAACCTTACTCTTTCCCCTTTTACATATGTTATGACATACCATTCACATGAGTCAAGATAATAGCTTCAAATTTTTCTGTTTAAGGAGTAAAGCCAGGTTGTTAAATGATTGCATTGTCTGACCTGTCAGTTCTGTGAGCTAAATTTGGATGCCTGTTTTACATCGTGTGAAGTAGAAATTTAACAATAAATGTATGTGCTTTTACACTGACAACATCTCTGTACAGAACCAAAAAACTGTTCTGGGTTACTGCATTAAGTATTGTTTTTTTTAATAATGGCTATAAATTATAAAATAGCTATCAGGAATTGGCCTGTGAGAGCTGTACCTGATAAAACTAATTTACATTTAATTTGTGGAATCAAATCGATATCTACACTCTTAAAAATAAAGGTGATTAAAAGGTTCTTCACAGCAATGCCATAGAAGAGTTTCATTTTTGGTTCCACAAAGAACCATTCAGTTAAAGGTTCTTTATAGAACCATCTCTTTCTTACCTTTTTATAATCTGAAGAACCTTCTTTTGCCACAAAGAACCTTTTGTGAAACAGAAAAGAAGGTTCTTTATGGAACCATTTAAACAAAAAAGGTTCTTCCATGGCATCGTGAAGCACCTTTATTTTGAAGAGTGGAAAGGGGAATAATTCTACAGGGTGAGTAGTTTGCTCAAGTGTTTTATGCTGCTTCATAAAAACTTATATTGTAAAAGTTCACTGTAAAAAAGATTTCTTAAAGTAGTAAAAAACAAATATTTTTGGAGTATGATTTTTGAGAAAAATATAAAATCAGTCTTGCTGATTCTTTGTAATTAATTTAATAGCAATTTCTGAGGGAAAACTCTTAGAAACAGTGTTTCCACATCAATTTTTCCTGCCATATATCACTATGCTTATGTAAACGGTATACTTGCTGCTTACGTGTGCAGCTGGAGTGAAACAGGTTTTACAGCCACCTTCAGGATTTCTTTATTTACCCTAGTGACATACTTGTATTCTAACTTTTTTGCTTTAATACTATTATATTACATAGATTTGACATATACCTGTCAAACACTATACAAAATAAAGGTTCTTTATTGGAATCATTGTTCCATGAAAAACATTGAATCTCCCCGGAATCTTTTCATTTCACACTCTCAGAAATAAAGGTACAAAAGCTGTCACTGGGGCAGTACCTAAAGAGTCCATTTTGGTAGCTTAAAGGTACATATTAGTACTTAAAGTGTACATAATAGAACCTAATTGGTACAAAAGTGTACATTTTGAAACCACCCCACTGACAGCCTTTGTACCTTTATTTCTGAGAATGCACAAACTATCTTTATAGTGAAAAAGATTCATTGGATTATTAAAATATTCTTCAAAAATGGTTGGGAAACCCAGATTGGTTTCTCTATGGAATTGCTTTGAAAACCCTGTTTTGGAATTTTAATTCTTAAGTGTGAACAATCAAACTACATTCATAAAAATAAAGATTCTATATTGGCATTTATTGTTCCATTAAGAACCTTTAACATCCATGGAAACTTTACATTGCACAAAAGATTCTTTACGGTGGATAAGGTTATTTAGAAATATTTTAAAAACAACACATTTTGAAAACTGTTATTTTTGGAACCAAATAAAAGGTTCTTCTGAGGAATCACAGTGAAACTGTGCCTGTGCCTTTTTGGAACCTTAATTTATCCTATATTTATGAAAATATTTAAATTAAATTATTGAGATATCAAATAATGACTATTATTATACTTATAATTGACTTTTTTTTTTTTTAGCATTTATGAAATTAAAAGTGTCTACGATCATGAGAAACAGGTAGTTTATGTGTTTCCAGTCACTGCCATATCATTGTGTTTAAGTTACTAACATCCTTCGCAACAGGAATTTAATTTCCTTATCATTATTAAACATTATTATAAACCTATACTTAATTTTACACACTTACCTGCTATGTTGAGAAGTATGGTTCCTGCAATACTCAAAGCTGTGTTCAACTTCATACTTCTGCTCTGGTCTGTGTTTTGACTGTCAGTTCCTCGACTCTCACGTCTGTAATGATATGTAAAGCAGGTACTGCTGTGCTCATCAAGTGTTCTCTGCCCCCACCGCCATGAGTGTCTGACTCACCTTTTTTCAAGTGCCTTTTGCTTTGTATTTACAGTACACACCCCGGTCACCTTTACAGGTAATGTTAAGGATTACTTTTTGAGAAACTTGCAGTTCAGGGTCACTTGTAACTACACATTAACACATTGCAACATTTCATGTGTCTCTAATATGATTTTCACGACATCAGTTTGAATTTAGCATACATAGCAGCACTCTGAATGAGCATGACAGAGCAGACCTATGTCATTACACTTTGTCTGCCTCTGCCTCGTACCTGATACATGAAATAGACAATAAACCATTGAGTCTAAGAATCTGAATACATTTTAAATAGTCATTTATTCCTGTGATATCAAAGCTGAATTTTGATTACTCCAATCTTCAACATCACATGATCCTTCAGAATTCATTGTAATATGCTGATTTGTTGTTCAAGAAACATTTTAAGTATTTTAACAGTAATGTATATTATTTATGAATAAATAACATATTGTGTTGTGTTTCAAAGCTAAATGTTAAAAAGTTAAAAGAGAGAGAGAATGTATGGACTACAATAAAGTATGAAACTGTAAAGAAATTTAAATCTGCCTAAAATGTTTAATTTTTTATATATATATGTTGCTTAATCAATTTGCTAATCAATCGATTTAATCAAATTTGTACTATTACTATTTCTAACTTTCATATTTTTCTAGTTTCGAATACATTTCTAGTTTCATAGAGTTTCCTCAAGTGTCATTTGCATCGGTGATGACGGTTTGTTTTATCCAGTGACCTGGTTTTACCGGTTTTATCACTGTGGACGAGCTTGAATGTTTCCCTCGCAAAAAAACATTTCCTCAAGGCCTGGTTGATGATCTCATGCACAGTATGATTAGCTGCACATTCATGTAATTTTTCAAAAGCATGTGACTCCTGTACATTTTCAGAATTTTATCATTTGTAATCTATTAGTTAACAATGCAACTGAATGATGTTTATGCATGTAGCTATGACTGTTTGCGAAATCGGAACCTGCTAGTTAAACAAAAGGTTAAAGAACACTTTCTACAACAAGCAGTTTCCATTAAGCCACATAATATCAGGGGAGACTATACCCTCTCGTAATAGTAAGATGAAAACAATGATATATTGTATTGATGTATGTATTGACGTATTTGCAGAATAAACAAATTAATAAATGGAATTCATTTAACAACAGAATGGTATCTCTGACATGAAATAAGCAAGATTTGTTTTTCATGGTTGTCATTTCACAATTTTGAAGTGTGTACTCCAGACACTGCTGCTCATAAATGATCAACAGACTGTAAAAGCTCCTGTTAACCCAACCATGCCTTTTAATAGTTTATGGACCCTTTCATAAGAATGTAATTATGCATTTCAATGGTCATCAGCATCGTAAATCGATAGTTTTTTATATTTTGATTTTTAAAAAATGTGTGCATTTATAACACTATAATCAGTGTTGGGGAAAGTTACTTTTAAAATTAATGCATTACAATTTTGCGTTACTCCCTGAAAAAGTAACTAATTACGCTTTTTATGGAAAGCAATGCGTTACGTTACTTTTGCGTCATTTTTTAAATCTGGGCAGGGCTTGCTTTTTTGTTTTTAATATAAAACAATTCTAACGTACAAGGCCTTTACACCAAAAGTGAAATGAATTCACCTCAGGCTGAAAGAAAAGTACATTTATGCAGGAGATCACTCTTCAAAAAATGAAACACAAATATCTTATCTAAAGTAATTTTTGCTTATTAGTATGATTGAATTGCATCATCGAAGGTCAGGAGCACTGGTTAATAAAATGGGATTAAATACATAAAGGATATTTATTTTATTTAACATTTTTAATTATTGCAGGATTGCGTCAAATTCTGAGTTTGCATTTCACTATTTTTACTCATTTTGGGGAATACTGAATCTGTTTTTTTGTGAGTGAGATGAATTAATGCATGTTCACATTTAGTCTAGAATACAGTAACATCATGTTTACTCAAATGTCCCGACAGAGACTTGTCAATTAATAAATGGGGAAAAAAGTAACTGGCGTTACTTATTTGAAAAAGTAACTTAGATATTTTCTTAAAAATTCAAAAGTAATGCGTTACTTTACTAGTTACTTGAAAAAAGTAATATTATTACGTAACTCGCGTTACTTGTAATGCATTACCCCCAACACTAACTATAATTTGTATCACCTTTTCATCAAATTAAAAAAAAAAAAAGTTAACGCTAATGCGAGGGTGTTTCTAATGCAGCGTTTATGGGAGGGACGGTATTTGACATCACTCTCTCTTCTTTTTCTTTTGCTGTTTGAGAAGATGGGAATGCAAAAAATAGATTTGTGATACTCTCCCAATCACTGCTCTTGCAGTTAACGCAACTACGATGACTTCTGCTGCTGAGAATCCCAGAAATGTGAAAAAGCTCCATTGAAGTTCTTTAATTAAGGCAGGAAAATGTTTAAAATTAACTTCACGTTGACACCCTCATTAAACAGTTCAAAGGTACATAAGTGTAACACATTAGTGTAAAAACATTAGTCATTTATGGACAGATTGAATCCTGTCTAAATACCTGTGCACTTAAAGTGCATTATCCATGCATTGTCTTTTCCCATCCCTTTTCGTAATATAGTTCAGTAAGATACTTACTTTGTCCTTTCATATTTAGTAATATTATCGATTTATCTGCACTAGCACTATGGGATGAGAACAAAATTTGAACTAAACTGAGCTGATACTTTAGCACTCTTATTTAATCAATATTGAATTGACTTTAGCTGAATAATAACATTGTTGATTTCTGCAGAGCTGCTTTGCACCTGAATTAAAATTGTTTCTTAATTGATGAACATTGAAACAATGACAGTTATTGAACTGAATTTAAATAAAATTAAACTTGAGTTGAATAACGACAGTATTGCCTTCTGTAGTGCTGCTTTACAGCTGAAATTGATGTAATTTCTTAACTGATGAATTTTATGAGATTAACAATGTTATTGTACAGTTTATTAATGTGAAGTTGCTTTAAAACAGTCTGTATTGCTATATAAATGAATGCAATTGGTTTGACTACTTTCTGGAGTTTGACACAGAATCTCTTATACATTTATTTTGCTCTTGCAATTACGCTAAATGATTCTGAAACAAGAATGCATTTCATAAAAAAAATAACAATTAACCCATGATATTGTTTTTATGCTGTAACGCTTTCTTTTTCATAGTTAATAAACACTATAAAATAGTTCATTTTGCTTGGGATATTTCATTTTGCATAAAGCAAAGGTAACAGGTGTAAAACCCTATTTAAGACTTCTCTGTATAGATAAAAAACAGCCTTTGTATGGCTCAGTGAACAAGCCAACATGTAGCCTAACATAAAGAGTGTTGGGGGTAACACATTACAAGTAATGTGAGTTATGTAATCAGATTACTTTTTCTAGTAACTTGCAGTAACAAATTTTTAATTTACAAGAAAATATCTGAGCTACTTTTTCAAATAAGTAATGCCAACGAAGTTCGGGAGTAACCGGGAGTAAGTTGTGTGTGCTGTGTAAATATGATGTTACTGTAATTCTATCCACCTTATTTTTCAATGCGAAAGTAAGCTGTTTTCTGTTAATGTGTTACACATTCGGTTCATAATCTGTCATAGGGAAATAACGAGAAGAATATCAAAGTGCAGTAAATGGTAAAACAGTTTGCACTACAAACCACTGTGTTCATAATTAAGATAATACATTAAAACAATATGGTAAAACACAACAATTTGCAATATCAAGCAGCAAAACAAGCTTTTTGTGCAGCTAAAAATAGCTGAAAGTGGATGAAACCGGAAACAGACACAAAAAAAATTACAAATGGCTGCACCCACTCTTATGGAAAAAATAAGGTGGATTCTAAATGTGAACATGCATTTACTTATCTCACTTGCAAAAAAACATATTCAGTATTCCTGAAAATAAATAAAAACAGTGAAATGCAAACTCAGAATATGACACAAACCTGCAATAAATAAATGTTAAGTAACACAAATATCCTTTAAGTGTTTAATCCCATTTTATTAAACAGTCCCTGCTGAAAAAAAAAAACTGTTGTTTATGCTGGAAGTAGCTGGTTTTAGCTGGTCTCCCAGCCTGACCAGCTAAGACCAGCCTGGAAGTGGCCAAAACCCCTTTAAAACCAGCCTGCTAACCAGCTATGACAAGCTAAAACCAGCTTAAGCTGTTTTTTAGCAGGGATGTCTCAGTTGCTGACCTTCAATGATCCAATTCAACCATGCTAATAAGCAAAAATTAGGACTACTCAAGTTAAACTAACATATGTGCTTCTTTCTTTTTAATTGCTAACAAATGTTAAACTTTCTTCTCTTGTTTTATACTATACAGACATGAATTTACTTTTCCTTCAGCGTGAGGCTTATTCATTTCACTTTTGGTGTGAAAGGGCTTTTAGGTTTGCCACAAACAGAACTTTTTATATTATAAACAAACAAGCAAGCCAGCCCAGATTTAAAAAGTAACGCAAAAGTAACACATTACTTTCCATAAAAAGTAACCAAGTAATGTAATTAGTTACTTTTTAGGGAGTAACACAAAATATATTGCATTAATAGCTTTTCAAAACACTAAACAAGTTTATGAATACATCTCTTCTAAGTAAGAGCAGTCTGTTTATTATAGCAGACTATAATCTAATCTTTAAAGCTGTGTAATGTATCTAGCAGTTGTTATTATGCACAACATATTGTATGTTTATTGTTCAAGCTCAAAGAAAAAGTTTGTCCTTATCAAGATGGCAAATACCCAGCGCCACTCTTCACCGGAAACACACGGCACATCATTTTGACCTTCCTTCCGGTTGGCTCCCGCCCCACGTAGCCATTTTGCGTTTCCTGGACAAAAAAGGGGGTTAGATAGAAAGACAATCAGACACAGAATAAAATTAGGCTTCAAATCATACCGAAAATCAAAAGTGCGGATGTAACTGTGCAATATGATCGGCGCGGGAGTGGGCGAGCAGGTACACCAGCCGCGGCCCGTATTCAAAGAGGAAACATTTGGCTAGCTGGCTAACGAACCGTTAGCGAAAGAGTGAGATAAAGACTTCATAGACTCTAAAGTGTTGTACGACATTCATACTTATCAAATTATACTCGTAAGCACGCTAGAAGGCGGACGTTGGTAGGAATATGGACCGTGTGTTGATTTGAAACGTCGCAGCGGGCAAAAAACAGCAAACGCCACGGTTATTTGCGGAGGAAGCCGGATAACTGTTTATTCACAGGGAATAAAGAGCAGGATCGCAGCACGCCACGGTAAGACTGTCTGTTTTTCTTGAATACTTTAGTTTATAACCTAATGGTGATTGTGAGACATTTACAGCTGCATAATATTGAGGCTTTCTGTTGTTGACAGACGCTCATCTTGAGCCTGTCATGAACTAGCCGGACATCTTCCATCATTACAATATCACGGGTTTGTACTAAAATCATAACTGTGTTCCACTTTAAGTTAATGGATGTGTTTTAAAACCTAGTGAGCTCCCTAACTAAAAAGCATCAAGCACAGTAGTTTGCCTTTCATACCCCAAAATGCACTTTGACTAGGTTTTGAGACAGCCGGTGTGTTTCTCTATTGTTTAGTTTCCCTTTTCCAGCAGAACACCGGAAACTGATTCTGCCCCCATCCCTAATTAGCATTTATACAATAGTATGCAAATCTTTACACTTTTTTAAAGCACTTGACAATTCATTCAGCCCAGAGGCTTACAAAAGTGCTGCACTGCACACAAAGTCCAAAGGAAAGGTTTTAGTGTTGTGAAAGGTGTGCTTCAACTGCACAAACACATTATGGACTTAAGTGCACTCAGTGGGTGGAAGGAAGAACATTACTGGTACCCTTAAAGTACAATAATAGCGCATTAGGCTAAGTGTAATCAATACTTGATATTTATTGTGTAATATTAGTAGACTGTCAAAGACCTCATCGATACTTTGCTGAGATGCACTTCTCAGTCTTGGTTGCTGCACATTTTGGATGACACACCCAAGTCTTGGAGCCTGTGTTTGTGAACCAAAGATATAAATTAGGTGGGGTTAACGGTAATTTCGCCCAAAAATGAAAATTCTGTCATCAATTACTCACCCAAATCCAATCCCATAAGAAGACATAATGACGATATTTTATAATAAACCTGGGAGATTTCGCTCCTTCCATTGAAAGGCCATGTGACTGAAACTTTGATGCTTCAAAAAGTTTGTGAAGGACATGGTAAACGCAATTCATATGAATAAAAATTAGGTGCCATTACTTCACTTTTTTAGGAACCTTTTGAATCAAAGTTTTGATTACATGGACTTGAGGCACAGAAACCTCTCAGTTTTTTATGAAATATCTTCGCTTGAGTTTTGAACATGAACGAATGGGCTTGGAATGACATGAGTCAGTGATGACCGAATTTTCATTTTTAAACCATCCCTTTAAATATAGAGGCGTTCAAAATGTGCAGGATTTTAGGATTAAGAACTACTGTTGTAGAGAGTGGTTTTATGGGTTGGTTTGCAGCTGTGGGTTTTCCCTTAGATCTTGCGTGAACCTCCTTTCTTTAAACAGGAAATGCAAAGTAGAATTCTCCATCCCATAGACCCCCACCACCCTGTAATCATGCCGTTTGAAGCAAAGGAAGCACTGGTGATCCACAGAGCTCAAATGGCATGTGCTTTTCCTTGATGTATTTTCTAGTCTTCTTTACAGCAACCAGAAATTACAAAAGTTTCCAATGCCGCTAAAAGCTTTGAAACTCAGATGAACTTGTTTGGCTTTTACTTTCTTGCTTGTCTCCCGTGGTGCGATTGAGTCATCGTCTGACTTATTGTGCAGGGGTGTCTACTTGAAGTATTATATTTCGATCCGAGTGTCTTTTCTGCCGTTGTTTTCCGAGCTGACTGTCCCAACTCGTTTGGCGGAAACTTATGTGTCTGTCATTGGTCCTCTGTGCTCCAAATTATGTACTGAATGCTTGTGTTGTTATTATGAACAACTATGCATGTTTCATTTTTAAAACAATTTCAACCTTAGTGTTTAATCAACTGAACTTTCTGGTGAAAGTGTAGGATTCAAAACATTTAGTCAGTTTAAAACCAAAACAAATCCAATGAAAAACCAATGCATAGACCCCACCCTACATTTCCTACGTTTTCAATAATCTGTTGTACTTAAAAACAAAAGTAAAGATCTGTCTGTACTTATGTTTTGTCACAGCTTTTAAATCAGTGGACCGCAATCGAAATGCCCCCTATTTGCTTTCTTAATGCATGTTGTTTCTTTTTCAAAAAATAGTGTCTTCGTAATCTTTTATATAAGGAAGCAACTTTCCTTTTTCCACTGACATCACAAATCCCTTAAAATTTTCGACCCCCTCCCCTTCAGCCATCTGGCTCCATTGTCAGTTCCCAATAGATCACGTCAAGTCCCACCCTACTTTTTTTCCCCATTTAATAGTGTGTTCCTTTCAGATTTCAGAACTTGTCAGATTACAGAGGTAAAAATAGTTTTTCAAACAGTCTATGTTGACTTTTCGGACCTCACCCATCTTTTAAATCATATATTCAGTTGGTTTCTATTCATTTACATGTCTTTGAAATGTATTGAGTGTAAATCATCATGTCTAGACTCAGACTGACAGTCTATTGTGTTGTTAAATCACAGTTTAGTATGTAAGATTGTGATGTTTCCAATTTTAATTTTTGTGAATTGACACAACAACTCTGTGTTTGTGGGTTTGTGATTTTTAAAGTTCTGCGACAGACTCAGGAATGGCAATACAGTGCAGAAATTTGCTTGGATTGTATTTGTGTTCTTATAAAACCTTGAGCGTCAAGAGCCTGTGAGAACATCAAGATAACGGCAAAAGAATCTAAAAAAAAATTGCATGTCTCCACCTGTCTGATAAGAAAACTAATGCGAGGATGGCTTCATAGTCTTCATGTTTGAGTGTTTTTTTCGGTTCAGTTTAGATGGGCTGCAACTACCAAGTAAAGATTTAGATCAGATTTCAGTATTGATTATCTTCACCAGAGCATAGGAGATCAAGTAAAGTGTTTCATCAGATAAATATTTTCTGTAAATAACAAACTTTAATCTACCTAATCTATTTTTTAGTAGGGGTGTAAGAAAATGTCAATTCACATGTTTATCGCGATATTTTGTTTGGCGATGCTTTATCGATTCTCAAAAACGGAATATCGATATTTTATAAAAAAAATTATACAAGATTCATGACAGTTGCTTCATTTTGAGCTTATATCCTGACCGCTAGATTGCAGTCTTCTTATCTCTGAACTTAAACAGTGACAGGAAATGCTAGCATAAGGGCACGCCACTAATGTTAGAGTTAATGGAGGAAGAAATAGTTCCTGCTCCCGCCTCGGAGTAAAGTGCGGCGTCATTTCGGCTTTTGAGGTAACGTTCGCTCCAGGCCGTGGGGCCGCCAACCGCCTGTGCGGCAGAAGCGCCCCGTGCAGCCGAGGCGATGCCCGTGCCGCAGTTCTGCTGCTTCCCACGTCCTGTAAAAAGGGCCTTTGCGCCGGGCGCAGTGACTAGCCGTGTGACTGCCCGCCACCCTCTCTCGTGGTGGGGCTGTTTTGTGCAGTTGAGGCGGTGCTCGCGACGCAGTTGAGGCGATCCCATGCAGAGCATAATTACAAACTGGAAAACTTGTGAAATCCAAAACTTTTGAAATTCTCAGAACAAAAAGGTTCTTAGATTGTCCAATATCTGTACTTATTTTATTGTTTTACAGTTCTTTTGTTTTCTTTAGGAATCCAGTAAGCACTTTATTTTTTATTGATAATAAGCAGATGTAATTCAAGTTCAGATCAAAATGATTTGACATGGTTACAATTGTAAACTTAAATTGTAAAGCAGGGTGTAAAAATGTATGGTCTTTTATAAAAGCTTACATTTTGTACATTTAATAACTAAAGTATCTTGCAAGCACTTTATTTTCCCCCTTTACTCGTACTGCACAAAAAGTGATTCAGTTACATTGAATGGTTTGCATATGGTGGTGTGTTCTTAATTACAGCTTTCCTAAAATTAGGTCCTATTCATAAAATAAGAAATATCCCAATATATCGCCATGT
>JAHKKF010530297.1:0-46092 GCA_019740295.1 Labeo calbasu
AAAAAAAAAAGAAAGGAAAATGAAAACAGCTATACTGTTGCCTTGCAGGTGCATGCAAACGCACACACACATTGGCATTCACCTATAGCTTTACTCTATTAAAAAGCAAGCATAATTGCCTACATGCAGACAAAGTGTACACTCACTGTACAAAAGCCTTGCTTCTTATCAGCCATTCCACTCAGTTCACAAAAGCTTAAATACTTAATTAACACAATCTTCTTGAATTCATAATTCACACACAGAAACCTCCAGATACAGTCAGCAGCTATGAAGTCTCACTATGAATAGAATCTGAATCTTTACTGAAATTCCACTCACCATAAACGTGTGAACTCCTCTGATTACTTCAGATTCCAGTACAAACCCCACAGACTCACACTCTCAACCGACAAATGATGAGTACAACAAAAGAGTTCATGTTTAAGTCAACGAGAATCTGCCAATTACAGGGTTTGCAAACAGCAGTGATGCATTACTGGAGATGATGCTCATTTCCACAGCTGTGAGAGGGCAAAGGACTGGTGACGTGTCCACCGGACAAACTGAACATCAGAAACATGCGTTAGATGTGTCCTCAGCTGATCTATGCTGCACTGAGGCAGCCATAAGGGTTTGCAGATGCGTTGCTTTGAGACACAAGACAATGGCTCAAATGGAAACGGTCAGCAGCTCAGGAGAACAAGAGTCATGACATTAATGCAGCTGCCCCTGATTTCACACGTAAATGAGAGAAAACTCCTGATGCACCCATAATTGCAAATGTAAATAGACCAGCATAAACAATGCAGATTGTTAGATAAGATAGAGAGAGAGAGAGAGAGAGAGAGAGAGAGAGAATACATTGACTACGCACTCAACGTACATAAGCGCACAAAACGGACCTCTATATTTTGATGACCCTAAAAAATGACTGAAAATTACGCACGATAACAGACAAGCAGTGCGACAAACTCACAACATCTGCAAATAACAGAGTAATACCCAGTTATGCTAAGAGTAAAATCTCACTATGACAGCCGCTCATTCTCCACCCTGTGCCGTCAGGTAAAGCGCGCAAGTTGCGCTCTCTAGTTAACGCTCTCGCGGCACAGGGCTCTTTTAGCAGAAGACTTTTAACAGTCCCATGCGCGCTGTTTGTAGCGTTTCATCTCTGGCCAGCCATGCAGAGTGTTTCCAAAACAGAGGCTTTGCGGACAAACATGTGCGTAAAATAATGAACATCATGCGAACTGCGTCAGCTCCACTTTGTGTCATAAATCACGTCTTAAGGCTCGTATGGTGAGATAAAATGAACTATCTAAACGCGTCATTACTCAACCTCATGTTGTTCCAAACATGCATGACTTTCTTCCGCAGAACACACGATAGGATGTTAGGCACAATATTAGTGGCCGACAGTCACCATACGGCGAATGATTACGAAGGCTGTCATTATGCCCAACATCTGCGAACCAGAAAGTAAAAGAGGTTTGGAACAACATGAGGTTGAGCGATGACAGAATGATCAATTTTGGGTGAACTATCCCTTTAAGACTCGTATGCGCTTCTGTGGTTTTCACATATAACTATGTATTTTAAATTTGCAGTTTGTAACAGCATCCATATGCTATTCTGAGTTTTAAATGTAAAAGCTCCAGAGAGTGAAATATCACAATCCTGTAACGCACGGGTGCGGATGCTGCATTGCCCTCCTCACAGCACGCCCTTATACTACATCGCAGGTAACACGCCTCGCTTACCTGCTCAAATAACCTTTCCCACGCGTTATTCCGTTAAAAAACAAGTTGGAGATGTAAAACGCCAACCCCGTTATACGGTTGTCCCGTGTCAAGCGCTTACCTGTTCTCGCTGCGGATTTCACCTCACCGCCGCAGTCGCGCTCACACTGCGGATGATGGGCACCTTCACAGGAATCCCAACTCACTTACTCCACAAATACAGCCAGACGCCGTTTTAAAACACTCGATTTGGTGGCTTTCGAGAATCACCGACACTTGTTTTTATCGAAAAGATCCTCCGCGTTTAATTTCCTCAGGAAGAAGCGACAGACGAGCTGCAGAATCCCATCAACGACTAAGCTGAAGCGCTGGTGACCGTTAAAACTGCCGCTCGCCCTATAGTTTCCATCATGACGTGCTGATTGACAGAATTTAAAGCGCGCTAAAACGGCAACTGGAATTCCGCGTGTTGCAGCCGAGGGACCGAACGCGCCGTATACGAATGCGCGCTGCAGTCAGAGCGGCTGTTTCGGAGTTTACTGGTTCGCAGCTGACTCCCAAGTACCAGAGGAGAGGCGTGAGTCAGTGGCTTTCTGCTGAGACGCAGCGACTGTCTTGTTTTACAAACCCTCCTGACTCGCCCGCAGTGACATCCCGAATCTGGCCGCTGATTGGGCTAATTGTAAAATCTCATTGGCTGCAATCAGCGCAAGCGGCTGGCATGAATGAGGCATATGCTGCACCCCAATGTCTTTTAATGTGTCTATAATGCATGCATTACACCGTGGAACGGATTTAGGGGGGAAACACGGGTGAACAGAATACTGCGGACAGAATGCTTTACGGATTTGAATAGCTAATCGACAAGATGATTTGCAGATTAGGATGTAAACATGGAATACAAACATTTTGTCAGGAGATGAGCTTACACTAATTTATTTACGCTTATTATTTTATTCATCAGAGATTAATCAAAATAAACAGATTTGTAAATCAATCCAAGTGAGGACGTTAATGTAATTAACAAAATGAACACGCTAATGTATTAGTATATTCATAATCATTTTTTTTTTTTACAAAACGTTTAATAAAATCGCACTGCAGACATGAAAACAAAGTTCACCGAGTTTCTATGATTTTTGGCCACGTGCATTACTTTCATAACCAATAATCTGACAAACTTTTCCACCTTTCCTGCACATGCTACTGAAAATACTGGTTGGCATCATGGTATGCTTGATCACTGCAATATTCCTAAACGCAAAGCTCTCAAAACACTGCATCACAGCTCCACCTGCAGGCCCACACAGTACTGCATCCTTTGCTACCCTGCCACAGACCATCATGCAATCCAAAATCCTGGTCCTAAATGATTCCAAACGCAATGCATTTTGATGTCTCTCTTATTTGATGCTCATTTTAGCAATAACAAGCTAATGACTTGAAACAAGTGCGTTTCATATGGGAGTCATGCAAAATGGCACCAGGCATTTGTTCCTAAAGACAATAATCTTCTGTAATGTCTTGTGTTCATTTCTTAAGACAGCAGTCGGCTCGGATCTTGATTAATCTAAATATTGTTTGTTTGCACAGTGTTGAAATGCAAACAGGGCTTGTGTTCTTCTTTAAGGTAAACTCTTCACTCCAGTTGTTTTTAAAACATTCAAATAGTTTTTCAAATTGTTTGGGTTAATTGACTTGTTTAACAAAATTGATTTACTAACACCGCGTGAGTCATTTCCTAAATTCAGTGCGGAAAGTGGGCCATATGCGAGAGGCTTGCATGTGTTGATGACCCGTGGGAATATTCGGAAATTCCCTCTGGTGTATCAAGTATTTGGGAAGGACGAACTAATAAACTGTTTTAAAGACACCAGAAGTGTTGTTCTGGGCTAATGTTAGGGATTTAGTGTTTAAATGTTTAACATATAATTACTTGGGGATAGCAAAGATGCTCTGGTCATCCAATGGGTCGATTCTTTCCAATTATCCAATTTAAATAAATGAATAGTTGAAGGAAGTGGTACATCTTAATGAGCTAGCATGGCCTTGCGCATGTTTTGCATGAACTGAGAAAAACAACAAATAGATTTTAGGACATTTAAATACAAGCAAACTGAGGAATCAATCTTAAACAACCAATAATCAATACACACGTCTTTGGTATAATGATGATAAATGCTCAAGCTGTGCTGACCCAAATGAAACAGTTCTAAAGTCCTTATAACTAAAAAAAATGCAGTGTATATTATATTTTGGAATGCTAAAACAGGAACAGAGTTTACAGCTTCTCTCTTTCTTTCTCTTTCTATTATTATTATTATTTTTTATTCTTTATTAAATAAAGAACAAAGCACCAATACTACCTTAATGGTTATTAAAATTCTTCACTATTTTGTCTACATAAATTATCAAATAAAAAAATTATAATACTAAAAACAAATAATTTCAAATGTTGTGTGAATGCAAAATCACTGGAAACACTGACTGCTTGACAGATGACTAAATCAAATAGATCTGTCATGTGAAGGCAAAATATTGCATTACTTTGAATCATGAAAATGCATCATGTTCAATCATGAAATTATAAAAATGTACAGCGTGAAAGACTCATTTTAAGATAAATATTACATTTATCACTGTTAGTGTTTTAAAGTTACTCCTGATATTGAAGTAAAAGGATCATACGCAAATATCCAATATTAGCCAATATTAAAAAATATATATATATAGCAAGGATAACTTATAGGCTAGTACTACATCAAATCTTCTCTACGAAGATTCATATTCAACCATGAATAAAGGAGATTAGGCAAGGACGATTGCAAAGTCATCTGTTATAAAACTAAGGGATTATGTTATTGAAAGAATGTCATTTGTGAAGAACATTGACCTTTTTATAAATCAATGTTGAGACTATGAATCAACAACAAATATGTCTGTGAACACAGCAAAGTTCCATTGTACAATTGGACACCATTGATTGAGACTGCAGAAGGGTCAACTTTGTAATCTGTTACACTTCTAGACCTTGTCCCAGTGGCTGGGACCTGTCAGATAAAATTAATTTAAAGACAAAATAAACACACAAACAATTTGTCAGTTTAAACAAACGGTCCACAGTGCAGTGGAATTAAAACAGATCTGGGCTCCGATACTGACCATTTTTCTGTCAGTCTGATCAATAGACACTGTGTAGACAGGATGCGGACCAGGGGAAAGGCCATTGATAAAGGCACAACGGTGTCACACTCTAAGGACAAGCAAATAGAGTGACAGCATGGGTTCTTTTTTCTAAAAGTTTATTCCTCAAATCACTACAGATACAGTATCCTTTACTATTTACTTTATTTGCTATGCATAAGCATGTCGTAACGCAATATTTTGCCTCGACATGACAGATCCGTATGATTTAGTTGTCTGTCAAGCAATCAGTGTTTCCAGTGATTTTGTGTCAGTTATTCTAGATAAGAATCTAGTTAAGATATATTATCCCCATCCATGACAGAGAAATACAATCTAGCATCGCTCAAATGATCAGTGTGTGTGCAGTGAAGTAGATTTAAAGTTCATAAATTTTTCTCCTCTGACACCTGCAGATAGATTCCTCAGACAGGTCGAGTCCGCTGAGGAATGATCAATACCATTGATTGGCGTCTTTGGTGCCTAAAAGAACAGGATGAAGGAAGCGAAGCATGAGGGCGACTCATGTCGAGCGACTCGTGACCCCTTTTGGGTCCTCAAATTTGTGTTAGGAAGTATGCAAAAGAAATGGGGGCCAATAATATCAAGTAGCTTACACAATACGAGTAGTTAATTTGACTAATTTTCCTCCACCGACGAAAAGAGTTAAAGTCTCAGCAGAATTAACTGAGAAACCCACTCTAGTGACGTTGCTGAATGAATCAGTGTTTGAATGAATTAGTTGAGTGAATACTCATAGTCCTGGAGATCGACTTTCCTGCAGAGTCCAGCTCCAACCCTGACCAAACACACCTGAACCAGCTAATTAGGATCTGAAGGAGCACTTGATAATTACAGACAGGTGTGTTTGATTAGGGTTGGAGCTGAACTTTGCAGGAAAGTCGATCTCCAGGACCAGGGTTGAGCACCCTTTAGAGTGTCTGGGAGCCAGTAACATCAAGTATCTTACACTTTAGACATAATATGGGCAGTTAATTTTCCAATTTTGATCTACCAATGAAAAGGTTTTAGCAGAATTAACCGAGAAACACACTGTAGTGGCATTGCTGAATGAATATGTGATTCGAACGAATTAGTCGAGTGAATAATTCAACGGTTCACTCAAATAAATACACTTTTCAATTGCCAAACAAATCAGTGTTTGTAAACAAACCAGCTGTGTACATTTTTCAGTGACTCACTTAAAGATGTTCATTTGTTTCAGGCCTAAATGAATTAGTGTTTTGAACAATTCAGTTAAATGGATGATTCAATGACTCACTCATAAAGTGGGTCATTTGTTTCAGTCCTGAATGAACCAAGGTTTTGAACAAAAAGAGTGGTTGCACATACCAGCTACATAATGTCTATTCATCATTCATCTTTTTGCATTATAGGTCACCGTGCTAGATTTACGCCATTAAATCATGCATACAAAACATGTACATACACTATGGTCAATTTCAAAGCCATTTTACACCATAGGCAATATTATTTATGGGCTGCCAATGAAAGAACACGATTTATAGCGTCTGCCTTCATAAATGTGTCCACCCTCTTATTGGCTGCTTTCTGTGTGTTTCTCAAGACTGATTTCTGTCTGATGAACATCCTTCCAAAAACAGCATCACTGTCACTGCCGTGTACAAGACCTCATCTGTTCTTGATTTATCAAAACACCAGGCTGGATGAACTTTAAGACATTTTTACAGCTTGGCTTAATACTTTTCTGGGGAAGAACTAGTTTCCAAGTTAGTGCTGTAAAACCTCTGAAGTAGTAATTTAAATGAGCATCCATTAGCAGAATTACTCAGTTTTGTTTTCGGAGTTAATCAAGGGTTTTCACAGACGGATTCATGTTGATTCATTGCCTTGAATTGATTTACAAAAAGGTCAGTGTTCTTTACAGATGACAGTTCTTTCAATAGTATATGATCCTTCAGAAAGTCTGTAGTAATTACATTTGCACAGACAGAAATGAAGTCTATACACACTATTTTTCCAGTGTTTCTTTACAGCTGCTCACAGAAAATACTTCGAGAACACATTTATTTAAAAACAAACAAACATGAAAAACTACCTAAAAACTACACTATAAAAAAGGTTGAAAGATCAAATAAAAACTAAAACATCATAAAACTAAGATGAAAAAGATAAAATGGAAAAATATTACAATATAGTACTTCATAGTCATTTACATTTATTTCATGCAATCTTTTGTTGGGGTATGATATTTAGATAAATCCCAAAACCCTACGCAATAAATAAATAAACTGTGGTTTGTCACTGAATATGAGCAAGTGGATGATTCTTGGTCAGAATGAGCTTAATTGAGGTCCAGATTCTGTGGTTTTGTACAGGTTTAGCTACAGGACTACAACAGATAAGCTAATGCTTGTCCACCAGATTGACGTGTGGTTTCATTTCACCAGCACGTTCTGATATCTCAATGTGGCCTCACAGCAATGATCTCACCACTCTGCTGAATTTGGATGCCTATATATGAGATTTCTGTGTGAATTCATGACTGTTGTCACTGTTCCTCGCACACAGCTGGTCACTCCATCCTCCCGGTCAATGGCAATCATTGTGCGCATTGTGTGTGTCTTCCAGGCACGGCGGCCAAAGTCAGACAGTCTCATCTGGAGAGATGGTTTATTACAGAGGGAGACATACTCAAGAAAAGCTGCAAAGATCCCCGGGCCTTCAGACGCACACATGAAGATTTCCATGAGAACCTCCCTTCGTCAGAGCCCGTTATCATTTGCATAGCTGAGACGTCTGTTACCCAAGGCCGTGGCGATAAGCCCAAGTTACAAACACAGACTTCACGGACAACTTTTACAAGAGAATCTCTGGAATGTTCTTCCACCTCAGGCTATTCAATCATGCTTGCTGAAGGCGAGGTTATCTGTGTACACGGTCTGGTCACCGGCAGCAATGTGTGCAATCACGGAGCAAGGGCTGCTTCACCGACTCTTGTTTTGTGGTTCGGTTCTTCTGCATGATGTTTCTCTCTGGCGGTTTAAGAAAACCTATTTCCTATAATCCAACAGCCTGTGCAGCAAACGTATTCCAACAGGGTTTTTGACATCAATCATTAAAGAAAAACCAAAGTCAGCGATACAGACAGGTTAATAAGAGAAAGATGGGCTGTTTGTAGTTATAAATACTGAAATAGGCATTTTGTTGAACTTGAACTAAACGCACTCTACCATTCTCCCGTCTTCAAGTATTGATGTAGAAAGTTAATATGATATTAAAATAGACTCCACTTACTTTTTAATGCATGTTGCTAGTCTTATTGTGAACAATTTATTGGACATGTTATTTTAAAGAAAAAAGAGTTGGGGTTTTTTCTATATAATCTATGCATTTTTAATGTAAGTGAAGACGTACCCATTCAAAAGTTTTCTTTGACATCTGTGTGACATTGCAAACTGGTATTTATTATTTTAACTACTGACTTTTCTCTGAAACGTTTTGGTGACATACACTACCAGTCAAAAGTTTTTGAACAGTAAGATTTTTGAATGGTTTTTAAAAAAGTCCCTTTTGCTTACCAAGCGTGCATTTATTTGATCCAATGTACAGCAAAAAAATGTTGAAATATTTGTACTATTTAAAACAACTGTTTCTATTTGAATATGTTTTAAAATGTAATTTATTCCTGTGATCAAACCTATATTTTCACATCACATGATCCTTAAAAAATCATTCTAATATAATGATTTGCTCTTCAAGAATTTTTTTTAATTATTATTTTCAATATTTAAAACAGTTTAGTACATTTTTTACAGGATTCTTTGATGAATAGAAAGACCAAAGATCAGCATTTATCTGAAATAAAAAGCTTTTGTAACATTATACCATTTGAAAGATTGGAGACAGTATTTATTTATTTATTTATTTATTATAGAAATAAATACTTTTATTTAGCAAGGATGCTTTAAATTGACCAAAAGTGATGATAAAGATATTTGTCATGTTACAAAAGATTTCTGTTTCAGACAAATGCTGTTCTTCTGAACTGTCTATTCATCTAAGATACCTGAAAAAATTCTACTCAGCTGTATAATAATAAATGTTTTTTGAGCAGCAAATCGGAATATTAGAATTTTTTTTGAAGGATCATGTGACTGGAGTAATTATGCTAAAATTCAACTTTGAAATCACATGAATAAATTACATAACAGAAAAGTTTTTAAAATTATCTTAATATTTCAGAATTTTACTGTTTTTGCTGTACTTTGGATCCAGTAAATGCAGGCATGGTGAGCAAAAGAGACTTCTTTAAAAAAAAAAAAAACATTAAACTTCTTACTGTTAAAAAACTTTTGACTAATAGTGTATTAGTCTGTGCAAGCTATTAGATATTGTTAATCAACAAGCAAATAGTTATGTTTCATTTTAGCAAATTCTCAATCCATCAAGCTGCATTCTAATATGCAACTTCCACTTTTTTCAGTCTAATCCATTTCAGTGTATACAATCAAGTGCTGTCCTACATTTTAACAGTTTCACTCAGAAATATATCACAATATAGAATTAAAATAGATTGAACACGA
Organism: Labeo calbasu; assembly: GCA_019740295.1. NCBI lineage: Eukaryota > Metazoa > Chordata > Actinopteri > Cypriniformes > Cyprinidae > Labeo > Labeo calbasu. The sequence goes on from JAHKKF010530297.1 coordinate 9,473, forward strand.
CAATTCACATGGACTTCAACTTAAACATGTCCCTCCACACACTGTCAAACTTTGCATGTAATACTGTTTTGTTCAAAACAACCATGTGCAAACCACCTTTAAAAAGCAATATGGCAACGAGAATATTTCATAAAATAATACTTATGATGAATGTGTATATTGTAGAGTAAGAGAAGTCATTTATCACATGGTCAGGAGATTACACTTCTGCTTTAAGCTTTTAGAAAGTCTGCAATCATCGTTCCACTTTAAATACAGCAGCACAAAGCAATGAGATACACAGAAACACATGCACAACAGCGGAGCTGTAATGATATCTTTTGTTCTGTGGTGGAAGGAGAATTCATTTGTGCTATTCTGTACTGTTGAGACTGATTGAATGTGCATCTTATTGCGGATTTAATTTGTGTTATTTGTTATGCTGACTGAAAGCTTTTGTTAAAAAAAAAAAAAAAAGAAAATCAATCTCTCCCACTCTTTCTTGAGTTGATATATGGAACTCCACATTTCATTATCTGGTATGTTTCATTTACCCAAACTTTGCCTGTACCTGGCATTATCAGAATACATTATTATGCTCAGCATCTATCTCTCCCAGACTGGTTGGTACATAAAGATATGACAGACAGAAAAGATGCAACAATAAATAAATCAAATTAAATATAAATATTATATGAAAATAGAAATGTAGCCTTGACTAAACAACTAGCTGCAACAAGTTCAAGTTGAAGTACTAAAGTAAAGAAATAAAGCTGTAAATAATGTATAAGCAAAGAAATAGAAGCTTCAATATACACTGTTTATATTAAAATAAAAACTAAAGATATAAAAGCAACTCCAAAATATTAATACATTCCATAATAGTAGCTACACTACCAGTCAAAAGTTTTTGAACAATAAGATTTTTAATGTTTTAAATAAGTCTCTTCTGCTCACCAAGCCTGCATTTATTTGAATCAAAGTACAGCAAAACAGTAAAATTGTGAAATATTTTTACTATTTAATATAACTGTTTTCTATTTGAATATATTTTAAAATGCAATTTAGTCCTGTGATTTCAAAGCTGAATTTTTAGCATCACTACTCCAGTCAAATGATCCATCAGAAATCATTCTAATACTCTGATTTGCTGCTCAAAAAAACTTTTATTATTATTATTATGTTGAAAACAGCTGAGTAGATTTTTTTCAGGTTTCTTTGATGAATAGAACATTCAAGAAAAGATGTTATAAATGTCTTTATCATTACTTTTGACCAATTTAAAACATCCCCAAACATACATAAAATATATACTCACAAAAAACTTTTAAACAGCATAGTGTATAATTTCAGATAAATGCTGATCTTTGGCTCGGTCTATTCATCAAAGAATCCTGAAAAAATGTACTCAATTCTTTTAAATATTAATAGTAATAACAAAAAAAATGTTTCTTGAACAGCAAATCAGCATATTAGAATGATTTCTGAAGGATCATGTGACACTGAAGACTGAGTAATGATGTAATGACGCTGAAAATCTAGCTTTGATCGCAGAAATAAATTACATTTCAAAATATATTGAGATAGAAAGCAGTCATTTTAAACAGTAAAAATATTTCACAATATTACTGCTTATGTTTGGATCAAATGAATACAGGCTTGGTAGGAAAGAGAATTTTTTTAAAAAACATCAAAAATCTTGATGTTCAAAAACTTTTGACTAGAAGCATATACAAATAATAATAAAATGACATGGACCAATAGTGGAGTTACTTGTTACTTGAATTGTTACTTGGCAAAAAAGACAGGAACTCACCATAAAAACCTAATACAAAAATACAACGATACTGGAATTTACAAAATCTTTGAAAACAACATACAAAAGCACAGCTAGGGAAAAACAATTTTGCACAATTAGGGAGGAAAATTACTTACTAAGATACGGTCCTCAAGTGGCCAACTTCCTTGTGTGACCAACTTCCTCATGTGACCAACTAGCCCCAGTCTCTCCTATATATAGAAAAACAATAAACAGTCTCTTTACTAAAAAGCAGGCTTACACAACACGAACATACAGTCCATGAGAAACAATTTTAACATCTACTTCTTGACTTTTAATTTAATCAAACTGCCAATAATAAAGACAAACCGTAACCCTACCCCTCAAACAAACCTGGATTCATTCATTCAATAAAAAAAAAAAATTCAAATCAAAATTCATTTAACCATAACAAAACATACTTCTGTTAGTATACTGTAGCATGCTACTGTTAGACAGCTGCTCAGCTGTCAGAACTAATCGCCACAACACACATATATCATAAATCAAAAAGTGACCACAAAGGAGTGACAGAGTTCAGTAACGTGACACAGTAAGATTAATATTTCCTCCAGCCAGTACCGCTAGGCTCATTGTTTTCAATAAAGTGTCACGGCCCCCCATTACATAATCACATCTGCGATTTGGGATCAAGGTTTTGATGCAATCAATGCCTATTAGAATCAGCCAGTATTGATTGAAAGCAGAGAGCTGATACCATCTCTCCATCTCTGGCCTGCTTAGATCATAATCTCTCTCTGGTCTGCGTGGGACTTGATTGGCATTAATAGGTCAGTGTGTTGCCCAGGGATGCAGGCGAGGATAATTTTTCACCACTAATAGTGTGACTGTAAACTGCCCCCAGACCCATTAGGGTCAAGGGCGGAGGTGCATCCTGCCCCCTCGGTTGTCTGAGAACAGGACGGAACTGTTGGGATGAGAACGTGAGAAACAAACAAAACATTTTGGCTTACTTTCACACATTCAGAGTAACTAATACAGTATTTCCCAAACTATTAGACTCCAAAAGCCCAAACCAACTGGACTGAATGTCACTCATTTATAAACAAACAAACAAACAAATAAAATGGGAAGTAACTACATAATAAAATAGACATTAACCTATTAAATTAGCTATTATTATTATTCTACAACGACTCATTTATCATTTATTAGTGTGAGTGAAACAAACTTACTAATACTGTCTTCTCAAATTGAAGCATGTTGTTTGCTGTCGGCTGTATTTGCAGTTAGAGTGTTTGATATTTGTTTGTTTGGCTGTACAAAGGTAAACAAACTCAAAGATATAACATTAATTATATCGTTTCGAAAAGAAACGAAACAAATATCCAATTTGCTATTACCTCAGCTCGACACCTTGCATTCGATTTGATTAGATGTACGAACAGGTGCGCTTACAGGAGTGACGAATTCTCGCGAGACACCCAGCGCGATTTACTCCGTTTGTTGTCGATCAGTTGAAGAAGAATTTAAAAATATTTGTACTCCACGATTCTTGTTGCGAAAGATTGAGACGCCGTTTGGAAGAAGTAGCTGATTTATAAACAAAGAAATGTTATTTAATTTAAAATAGCGGCTGTATCCATAAATTCATTTTAAGGTACTGCTTGTCCTCAACGAGCTTATTCGTTTTTGAATCTTACAAATTAGCAAATATCTATACATTTATTAATTTATTTAGATGTTCTGTAGGTTCATAAGGCTTAGTAATTTTCAAATCTTATTTTTATAGGCCTACATTAAAAAGACGTTTTTATTTTAGTTTATAGTATTTTTAATTTTAATTGCTATAATATTGTTATAGAATAATAATTATTATTACTATTAGATTAAATAAACCAAACAAGACAGTAACATCAGATGAAGGCAAAACAGTGTTTCCAATACTTCCATGTGCAACAAATTAAAATATTAAAGTTTAAATAACTAAACAAACAAACAAAATGTCACTGTAAAGGGATTGTTCACCCAAAAATGAAAGTTCTGTTATTAATTACTCACCCTCATGTCGTTCCAAAACCATAAGACCTTTGTTCATCTTTGGAGCACAAATTAAGATATTTTTGATTAAATCCGAGAGCTTTCTGACCCTGCATAGACAGCAACGCAACTGACACGTTTAAGGCCCAGAAAGATAGTAAGGACATTGTTCAAATATTCCATGTGACGTCAGTGGTTCAACGGTAATTTAATATTTTATATTAACCTTTATAGAACTTTATAATATTAACCTATGAATTGTTCTTGTGACAACCCGAATATTTATATTTTAAATGATAACATTATCATTATCATAATTTCTTCTTTATAGGTTTAACAAAACAAACCTGAAATCTTGCCAGGCATCCCCTGTGGTACACATACCCCTGAATGGGAATCACGGCGCTTCGCTATACAAGGAATTCTCTTTGAAAAATGAGAGCGAGTGTTTGTATCCTGTGGGAGTTTCCTGTGCGTTTTCACAAGGTGACATTTAAAAGACAGTTTCACACACTGCAGTTCAGCAACCATGAGCAGCTGACACATAAAAACCTTTATCACCATCAAACCACACGGCAGAGAAGGACCAGCATCCTCTTTATGTATGTGTGTGTATGTGTGTTTGAGACAGTGCCATAATAGCAGTGGCAAGCAGCACACGTGTGTGTTGCTTGATAATGTCCTAGAGTGAGAGTGTGTGTGTGTGTCTCAGACCATGATAACAGGCAATGTGCACCTGTGTTTGTGTGCGTTGATTGCTAATTAAAAGGATGGTGAAAGGTGTGCTGGTGGTTTTCAGACTACAGTACTGAATAGGTGCACCTGCATTCATTTTTAAACAAGGAAATGTTGAATGAAACTGTCAACAGAAAAGTGTCCTTCTGGTAGCGTTTGATTTTACTGTAAGTAATTACGGAAAGGTCTATCTAAATTTGCATACTTCTACATTATTCTATCTCATTTTGCGCTACACAACACAGCCTCTGTTCTCCAGTGCACAGACAACAGTGCATATCAGTTACATAGAGTAAAACATACAGAATGTGATATTTGAAGTCATAAGTTTACATACACCTTGCAGAATCTGCAAATGTTATTTAGTATTAACAGTATTTAGCACTGACCTGAGTGAGATATTTCACTTAAAAGACGTTTACATACAATCCACAAGACAAAATAATAGTTGAAAAAATGACTCCATTCAAAATGATTCTTAATACTGTGTTGTTACCTAAATGATCCACAGCTGTTTTTGTTTTGTTTTTAGTTACAGTTGTTCATGAGTCCCTTGTTTGTCCTAAACGGTCAAACTCCCCACTGTTCCTCAGAAAAATCCTTCAAGTTCCACAAAATCTTTGGTTTTTCAGCATTTTTGTATATTTGAACCCTTTCCAACAATGACTGTGTGATTTTGAGGTCTATCTTTTCACACAGAGGACAACTGAGGGACTCATATGCAACTATTACAAAAGCTTCAAACACTCACTGGTGCTTCAGAAGAAAAAACAATGCAGTAAGAGCTGGGGGTGAAAACTTTTGAACAGAAATAAGATTTTATTTTGCCTTAGTATTTTTTTTATTATTATTTAGTACTGCCCTTCAAAAGCTACAGAAGATACTTACATGTTTCCTTCAAATTCCAAAAGTTTTCACCCCCCAGCTCTTAATTCAACTATTATTTTCTCTTGTGGACAATAATATGCACTACATGCAAAAGGCCTTTTTTGGCTCTTGTATTGAATTTGTACTCAGCTAACATGCTAAAGCTAACAGCAACACTAAACAAGCAAAATATAGTGTTTGCTCCAACTGATGCAATACCACCCTTCAAAAATCCACACACTTCATCATATATGTAGTGTAAAGTGCAAGTACACAGTGTATAGTACATAATTTAAGACAACATGGAAGTGCTGTGTGATGATGTCAACAGTAATGTGTGGATCTTGTATCAAAGGATTTGTTTTACTTCATGTAGACCTAACTAAAATGCATTCTGTATGTCTGCACGCTAGAGAACAGAGGGTGCGTTAAGTAGCATTGAGAAACTGTAGGTGTGTGTGACCACTGCAGTTTCCTGTTCTCAGAATGTCTCATTACAATGAAGAGGATCTGACCTCACTACTGCAGTGTGGTGTAGTCAGCATGCATCTCACACCCTGAGAAGAGAAAGAGCCTCTCTCTTTATCTCTCTCTCTCAGTACACTCAGCTTCCTCCTGGAACAAAATTAAATAATAATGAAGACAGTAAAAATGAAATTTGTACAATTTTTGAACAAAATGTGATTTTGCCGCCATGACAGTAGGGTGTTGTTATGCTTTTACTAAGGTGTTGGGAGTGGTTGTAAATGCATTCCTGTGAGGTTGAAAGGATCTGGCTAGTTGCTAGGGTGTTTCTAAGAGGTTGCTTGCTGGACCATTTAAAACTGGTTTAGTAACTATGGGTATTTCAGTTAGAACATGTCTGATCGAAGTTCCTGGCCTCTAAGGCCAAATTATAGAAACGTCCTAAAGGTGTGGTCACATTAGCTAAATTCTGGCAAAAATTGACAGCCTGAAAAGGTCACATTGATTTTGCAATATATGAAGCTCACACTGAAACCAAGCTATCTTGTATTGGCCAGTGCAGCAAATCTGCATGAACAACCTGAACTACTTGTGAAATCTGCATAGGGAAATCTTTCGTCCTCAAATTTCCTATTAAATTGATGGATTTCGTTCATGAAAATTTGGCAAATAGTGGTAAAGGTTTGTCACACTATAGTGAAATTTCGCAAATCAGCTGTCTGTTGGTAAACATGCCAAATTTGAGTGAACCTGTTGCAAAATCTGAATGGGTGAAACTATTGCCATTGTATGGATTCCTTTTTGAAAGTCTGGATTTTGCACATGCAAACAACTGAAAAGGTCCAATTACACTAGCGAAATTCTAGCGAAACAGCTTTTTGTTGGTGTACGTGACCAACTTGAATCTGTTACAGAATCTGCATGGCTATATATTTTGCCATTGTGTGGATTCCTATCATATTTAAATATTTGGTAAATGTGACAGTGTTAGGGTTGTGGCGATAAATTGACACGTCGCGATTCACGGATCGATTCCCGAGATTTTCCGGAATGCATCGCGATTCTCTTTGGAACTGATTCTGAAGCTAGTTTTTAACAGCAGATGGTGCTATATAATGTAGTTTTAACTAGTAATGGGAGAAACGAACCTTTTTTGAAGCTTTGAATCAATTGAACCAATTGCTTCACAAAATGATTCACTGTTTCAAAGCGCTCAAAACACCACACACTAGTGACGCCTGCTGGTCAAAAGTGTGTAAATGCAACAAAAACTCATGCATAACAGCTTTTAAAAACCCATTGCAAATATTTTATTAATGTATAATACATTAAATGCAGTAAAAAAAATAAAATACCATTTAATATTAAGGGCTAGATATTAAGCGCAATTCCATAAAGGGCCGATAGGCGTGTGATTTACTGACATGCGCACATTAAAGAACACAGACGCAGTCGGATCATTTCAATAATGACCAGTGCAAGCTACCAAGAACAGCACAAATTACCGCCTGCTTTAAGACGTGCTTTTTTGGAGCGTGTTAAATAATGGCACAAATACCAATAATTTGACAAGTGCAAACGTTCATTTTAATACTCTCCTCCCACAAATTTTGCGTTTAAAAGGGAAACTTCTACAAATGCATATTCAGTAAGGTCAGGTGCAAAAATAACTCTGTCCACACCTTTTCAGCACTAATTCTTCTCTGCACGTCTATAGTAAATCCTGACATACTATTTTAACGCCAAAAGAGAATTTGCGCTGGTGCAAGCAGTTGGTAAATCTGGCCCTAAGTGTGAAAAGTCTACAAACTGATAAAACAGATCCCAGATCACGTAAAAACCGTTGGTTCAATGATTCGTCGTCCATTGAATTTGCATGATTTTTTTACAGAGATCCAATGGCAAACCATTGAAATTTCGAAATGTTTCGAAACAGTAATGACATAATGAAGCCTCGTTCACTGAAATCACATGACTTTAGCAGTTTGATAAGCGCTTTGAACCACTGTTTCGAAACAACTGATTCACGAAGCTTCACGAAGCAGTGAATCGAAAGTGTCCATCGCTAATTTTAACCGCACACTCAAATGTTCACAAACAAGAGTGCTGAAGAGCATCATGTAATTAATGTAACTGCAACCCAGCTCAGAATGTTTTTATGACACGAGATTAATGTAAACACAGCCCACTGTGAACACCCTCATAATTTGCTTAAACTTTTTCAAACTTAGGCTAATGATTATTTTAGTAAGTGTGTAATTGGAAGCAAGAAGAGAACGGCTGTTCCTAAAGCATGCAGTGGATCTGTTGTTGTAAACTAAGCTCAGAATCGATTTGAGAGAGAATCTTGACACATTTGGAAAATTTTAGAATCGATACAATGCAATGCATCAATTTATCGTCGCAATCCTAGACTGCGCTAGCATAACTCAGAATTTGTCTAGGAACCATGCCGATTTCGGAACCTCATTTAGAACACTGAACCTTTCCTGAAAGTACTTTTATATCCACCATGCTAAAGTCTGATTGCTTCGAAAATTGTAGCACAGCGATTCAAGGTAATGTATAATTCATGCCTGTGGCACAAACTGTGCAGAAGTCATATATGTCAAAGTTTAATAGCAAACACCACTGAAAATAACACAGTTCCAGAGACATTACACAACATTTAAACTACTTTCTTTCTCCCCTTCTCTTCTTCTCCCATTCATTTGAAAAACAGACACCTCCGGCGAGGTTCTGCTTATCAAGTATGCTCTGTCTAAACCAAACTTCATCAAACACGGCCGAAGATCTCTGTTGACTCAGTAACGCTCAGTGATGATGCAATGTTTCAGCTTAATAGAATAATTGAGTCTCTTTATATTTTATTGACTCTTTGAGAATAAAACACACAAGAAAAGCCAGCCTTCTCTCCCCTCCACCGCCTTAAACTTCATTTATTTTTTCCGCCGGCTTCTTATTATTGATAAGACACGACTTTGGCTTTATTTGAATGTAAATGAAGCGTTAGATTAACCCGGCCCGTGGATTTGAAATATTACAGATGTATTTGTAGGGAAATTAGATTTATTCCGCTGATCTGATGGATTCCTCTGATGGTTTTTTTCCTTTTCGGCCTCTTTTTTTATGATGAGCACATATTTGATTTCGGAAATGGAAACAGCGCAGCCCCTCTCGCTCCATCTGCTGATTATATCCCATGATTACTGAGGTGAAGGTAAACAGAACTCACTTGATGGAGGAATCTTTGGGCCGTCGCATGTTTAGGAGATTGAAATGAGGTGACACTGTCATCCATGTCTGAATACCGGCTGTCTATTTTATAAATCAGGTCTGTCTGACACCACTACATTATGCAATTTCAGGGTCATGCGACATACACTACTATTTGTGATTACGTTAGAGTTACGAAAAAAAAACTTTTAGAGCTAATTTATTTTTATTTTATTTTTTATTTTGTTTTTATTTTGTATGCTAATTTATTCAAATATACATTACAAATATACATACAATGACTTAAATGGACCTGTTTTATTAATATTTTAACATATTTTTGATAGATGATTTATTTTATTTTATTTTATTGTAATATAATGAAAACCAAAATAATAAATGAATAAGGTACTGCTAATTATTTTATTTTATTTTATTTTATTTTTATATAATCAAGACCAAAACCATAAATTAATTAGGTACTGTAGTTTAAAATACTGCTTAACTGCTTATTATTTTATTTTATTTTTTTATTTTTATATAATGAAGACCAAAAACATAAATTAATTCGGTACTGTAGTTTGGAATACTGCTATTTATTTTATTTTATTTTATTGTAATATAATGAAGACCAAAATAATAAATTAATTAGGTACTGTAGTTTGAAATACTGCTTAAATGCTAATTATTTTTTATTTTATTTTATTTTATTTTTATATAATGAAGACCAAAAACATAAATTAATTCGGTACTGTAGTTTGGAATACTGCTATTTATTTTATTTTATTTTATTTTATTGTAATATAATGAAGACCAAAACAATAAATTAATTAGGTACGGTAGTTTAATATACTGCTTAACTGCTAAGTATTTTTTTTTATTTTATTTTATTTTGTTTTATTTTGTTTTTGGCTACCAAAATGAAATGTGCCGTAGAGAATAAAAAGGAAGTTATATCAGAGAGAGGACCTCTGCGTGATTGTGTCTGTCAATTAAATAAGATAATAATTTTTAAATATTTGTAAAAAAGAAAAACTAAAACAAAAACAAATAATAATAATATACAATATATTATATTTTACCTTTTTTTTGAGAATGATTAATGTGTATAGGATTCTTTAAAACCATATAAAAATTGACATGTCTAAGAACTTGGCGACTGTTTATAAAGTTTTTTTCTTTTCTTTATCATTGATACACTAATGCCTTTGACTGGCGCATTACAAATATCAACATGTGTCTTATGACAGAAAAAGACAACATTAGCATAAACAAAGTATATGTTTATGCAATAGGGAAATACTGCATATAGACAGAACATTAGTGTGTACAGGGTGAGTGTGTGTGTGTATTTCTGCCTAAGGCTGTCTTTGCTCTCTCCTTCATGGCCCGAGTCCCAGCTCTCAGCCTGACCTCTACACCACATACAGAGAGCAAATGAAGAGGAACTAACACGCAGCCCTGCATCTCTCCCCTCCACTCGACAAGCCGTTCGTATCTCTCTTTTCCGCCCCACAATTCCCTTTTATCCTCTAACCATCGCTCCCTCCTCTATCTTTTTTTTATTGCTTTCATACCCGTGCTCACCTCATTGCTCCTTTAGGTTTTTTTAATTCTCTCCACTCACTCCGAGGATAAACTTTCATATTTAAAATAGCATTTTCATGAAAAACAGCAATCCAATTTTCCGCTCATGTTCTGCTAAAGATAAACCTGCAAGGTGGCTCAAAAACATATGTCTCTATATTCTTGTTAGCTTTTTCATTTATGCCTAATAAGAGACAGTATAAGAAAAAAATACATGTTTTTCAGACTAACGTGGTATTTTTATGTTTCAAATATTTTCAACTCATAACCTTGGTTATTTATCAAAGTACTGTCACAATACCATGGTATCTTATTTGTGAGAAGTTTTGCAATGATTAAAAAAAAAACAGCAAATATGAGTTATCCCACCTCATCTCTTCCCATCCCCTTTCCTTTTCCGAGCGCTCACATATTCCTTCCTTCATTTTCATAAGTGTTGATGTAGCTGGCTCCCTCCTAAGCAGTCAAACCTGTACCATTAAGACACATTAAAAATATCTGAGACCATAAATATATGCAAACATATGAATGCCAACCCACAATTGAAATCCACAGAGGTTTCTGGAGCTCCTCAGTGCTGCATACACAGACACGACACACTCATATTAAGATGGGTGGAGGGAGGGAATCTGTGTGTGTCTGTGCGTGTGTCTAGGGTCTCATCTCTTGTCCATGCTAATGAGCGTAAAGTGACTTCACTTGCTGCAGCTGTCCGGCAGGCTGCTCAGAGTCGATTGGTGGCAAAATAAATAAAGATCTAGACGATGTGGTTTATGGATGACTGCTTCTGTCCTGAAGGCTAGAACACAGAGACAGTGAGGGTCTGTGAGGAGAACACAAATTACAATTATTAACACACACACACACACACTCACAGATGCAGATACTGAGTCATAGTGCACAGTGGGACATTAATACTCATTATCAAATGAACTGATGATGTACAACACGATATAACTTTGCATACTAGCATTCAAAAGTTTGGTGTCAGTAAGAGTATTTTAAAAGAACTTAATGTCATGAAGAAAAAGTACCTGTGGGAACATTTTCGCAAGACGCGACGTACGTTTCGTCACATATTCGGTGTGAAATGTCCACTGAGTGGCGCTAAAAGAGTGTTTGTTTTTTTTCCCTTGGAACAGATGAACGTATATATGGTACATTTTATGCGACGATGGTTTTGTACACGCCACCGCAATTCTGACTTGGAATGTCCGTTGAGTTGTGCATCACTCTAATGCTCAGTGACGTTTAAAAACAACTTACCATCTGCACTACACCTAAACCTACCCGATAGTATGAACAAAAGCGAATCTGATGTAAAAACGCAATTTTCAAGCATACCGTTTTAGCTTGTTTTTAGATCTCTCATCTTTCAGCTCTTTCATCGTGAGTCATGTTTTCACAGGATTCGTACCCAAGGATTCCGCATTTTAAGTCCAATTACCGGCTGAGCTATTGAGCAAGCTTGTTATGTCCGAAAAGTGAAACTTACAGAGCTGTAATTATACAAAATATAAAAATGACTACAAGTGCTCACTGTTTTACTGCCTCTAGTGGACATTTCTGTTGGAAACTGCAGTGATATGTACTTATTTCGCGTCTAGCTGATCTCATGATGAAAACGTACCTGTGGAAACTTGTTCGCAAGATGCGAAATACGATTTTGAATGTACATTTCGTCACATTTATATGTGAAAGTCCACTGAGTGGCGGTAAAAGAGCATCTGGAATTCCAGATGAATGTACATATGGTACGTTTTATGTGATGTTGGTTTTGTACGTGTCACCGCAGTTCTGATTTGAAATGTCCATTGAGTGGCGCTGTAACTCTAATGTTCTGTGATGTTTTAAAATAGCGTACCATCTCCAGCACACCTAAATACTGACCCGATAGTATGAACAAAATCGAATCTGATGTAAAAACGCAATCGCAAACATGTGGTTTTAGCTTGTTTTTCGGTCTCGCATCTTTCAGCTCTTTCATAGTGTTCTTCATGTGTTTCGTACCCAAGGATTCTGCATCCTAAGTCCAATTCTGTGCTGGCTGAGCTACCGAGCAAGCTTGTTACGTCTGAAAAGCAAAACATATGGAGCTGTAATCATAACTATGTATGAAAACGATTACAAGTGCTTGCTGTTTTACCAACTCTAGTAGACATTTCTGTTGGAAACTGCAGTGATATGCACTTATTTTGCAATTTCTACCTGATCTTATGACGGAAACGTACCTGGGAACTTTTTCGCAAGATGCGAAATACGATTTCGCTTATACATTTCGTCACCTATTCTGTATGAAATGTCCACTGAGTGGTGCTAAAAGAGCGTTTGGGTTTTTTTCCCGAAACCGATGAACATACATATGGTACATTTTATGTGATGTTGGTTTTGTACGTGTAAACACAGTTCTGACTTGAAATCTCCATTGAGTGGCACTAAAACTAATGTTCTGTGACATTTTAAAATAACGTACCACCTGCAGTACACCTAAACCTACACGACAGTATGAACAAAACCGAATCTGACATAAAAACACAATTTTCAAGTATGCCGTTTTAGCTTGTTTTTCGATCTCTCATCTTTCAGCTCTTTCATCGTGAGTAATATTTTCACAAGATTCGTACCCAAGGATTCCGCATTCTAAATCCAATTCCGTACTGGGTGAGCTACTGAGTAAGCTTGTATTGTCTGAAAAGCGAAACTTTCGGAGCTGTAATCATAACTGTGTACGAAAACGATTACAGGTGCTCGCTGTTTTACCACCTCTAGTGGACATTTCCTTTGGAAACTGCAGTGATATGTACTTTTGTGTCTAATTTCTACCTGATCTCATGATGAAAACGTACCTGTGGCAACTTTTCACAAGATGCAAATACGTTTTCGAATGTACATTTAGTCACATTCTGTGTGAAATGTCCACTGAGTGGCACTAAAAGTGTGTTTTTTTCCCCTGGAACAGATGAACGTACATATGGTACATTTTATGTGACGTTGGTTTTGTATGCGTCACCGCAGTTCTGACTTGAAATGTCCCTTGAGAGTGGTGCTATCACTAATGCACTAATGCTCCATGATGTTTTAAAATAATGTTCCGTTTTCACTACACCTGAACCTACTCAATAGTATGAACAAAGGCAAATGTGACATAAAAATGCAATCACAAGCACGCCGCTTTAGCTTGTTTTTCGATCTCTCATCATAAAAGTATAATAAACATAGAACATCTAATGCGTTATGTGCATATTCAAATCGGATCACAGTCGGTTATTAGATAACCACCAACATTTTGCACCATGGACATCAAGCTCCAAACATTTGCATGTACACAAACAGATATTTAAATAATCATTTTTAAACTATCACCTATAAAAGAATTAGATGTAGTTTTAGATGAAGCATAACATGTCCCACTATAGTACATGGCTATCACTGCTTAAAATTTCATGTCAACCACTCACAAGTATATTACCATCTGCTCACTCCGCACCAAGTAATCCAGGTTTCACCAAGCCCGTCCGCAGTAATTTAAAGCACACAGCAGACTAGTCTCTTCGAAGAAATAAATGACACTCGAGTCAGTGACCCTGATCCAAACCCGGCTTCATTACACGCTCACTGAACATGGGCCCTTCTCACCTCCTCCTCAGTCTGGACTCGCATGTCGAACGGAACATGTCTGATAATGACGGTTGCCAGTCAGTCATTCAGCTACGCTCTGTCTCTGCCGCAATGATCTCTGGACCTTAAATGCGCCTGTAGTGAACAGAATTGGAATTATTTGGGGTACAAAATGGCTGTCTATTATCTGTGTGTGACAGTGTGTGTATTGATGGCCTGTGGCTCGTGGTATACGTCACACTTCAGCATGTGGTAATGACAGTCCTTGGGCCACAGAGTCTCATTAAGAGTGGACAAATACACACAAAAACACACTTCACTAGAGGTTATGAAGAGGGCCAGTGCACTCTGAAATTGTTCTGTAAATAAGCACAGCATTCATCTCTAACCCCGACCACTGGATTCCCCTCTGGGATAGTGCAAATCTTATGTCAGACTTCAGTTGCCAGCTTTTATTGGCTTGATTTGTCATTGTGCTGATGATATAGTTATAGTGCAGATTGAGTTATTTGTCTGTACGGTATATCGGCTCCAGCCGGGGTCGACTACTGTGGATCAGAGCTGATTGGTGGGTGAAAAGTTTGAGCTGGAAGAGGGGATTGAGTGTTCATAGTGCCTATGACTAACAAATGACTCACAGAAACATCTAAGATGTGTATATATGTTTTAAATGCTATTTTGGGACATTTTGACACTTGAACTGTACAAAGATGACAGGAAATAATGGAGAGAGAAGGCAGAGAGAAGGTGTGTGGGACCATTATACGTCACAAGCCGAAATTAAACTCCCATGAGAGCTCATCTAAGTTTGGAATATGCACATATAGCCCAATGCAACAATATCCCAGATAAATTTTAACAGGAAACAGGGGTGTCAAACTAATACAACTAATTTTCAAAGTTTTTGGAAACTACTTTTTGCAAGTTTTTTGAGATTTATCACTGAAATTTAATTGGTTCCACTCTATATTAGGTGGCCTTAGCTACTATGCACATACATCAAAAAGTAAGTACAATGTACTTTTGCTGCTACTAAGGTGGGATACGGGTAAGGTACGGACAGGTTTGGTGGTATGGGTTGGTTTAAGGGTGGGTTAAGGTGTGTGATGGGTCAACAGCGTAACCATAAATGTAATTACAGAAATTAATTACGGATATAATTACACGCAGGTATTTCTTTTTAAATATAAGCACAATGTAAAAACATGTATGTACACAATTTAAAAGTAAGTACATAGTAATTAAGGCAACCTAATATAAAGTGGGACCATTTAATTTTTCTGGGCCAAAGTGAAACGAAAAAATTACCACATAAAACAGAATAATGATATGACATAGTCAACTGGTAATAAAATAAAATAAAATAAAATAATGTACAAAAGAAACAGTTTAGCAATACAAAACAATACAAAAATTGTATATTTATATTAAAATTAATATATAAGTAATCTGAGGTCATTTTCATTACACCCGAGAACTGAGATGCAATCTCATACCATGAGGTGTGGCCGCAGAAGCAACATTTTGGGCAAAAATTTCAGGTAAAAAAATACAATGTATATTGTCAATAGTGGAAAAATAAATTAAGCACCGAACCTTTTGCGAAATCTGTGCTTGAAAATCTTTCGTCTTTTACCAAAAATGATCAATTGCATTGATTCCTATTAAAATTACTGTATTTCGCTGGTGAAAATTTGTCGAACAGCAGTAAATGTCACCACCAGTGTTGGGAAAGCTACTCTTAAAAGTAATGCATTACAATATTGCGTTACTCCATAAAAAGTAACTAGTTGCATGACCTAGTTAGTTTTAATGGAAAGTAAAGCATTACAATATTGCGTTACTCCATAAAAAAAGTAACTAATTGCGTTACCTAGTTACTTTTTATGGAAAATAATGCATTGCAATATTGCGTTACTCCATAAAAAGTAACTCAGTTAATTTTTAATGGAGTAACGCAATACTTTCCACTAATTGAGTTACTTTTTATGATAAGTAATGCGTTACAATATTGTGCTACTGCATGAAAAGTAATTAACTGCGTTACCTAGTTACTTTTTTTGTGGAAAGTAATGCATTACAATATTGTGTTACTCCATGAAAAGTAACTAACTGTTGCCTTACTCCATAAAAAGTAACTAATTCGTTACCTAGTTAATTTTTGTGGAAAGTAATGCATTAAAATATTGCTTTACTCCATAAAAAATAACTAATTGCGTTACCTAGCTACTTTTAATGGAAAAGCAATGCATTACAACATTGCGTTACTCCATAAAAAGTAACTAAGTGTGTTACATAGGTACTTTTTATGGAAAGTAAAGCATTACAATATTGCGTTACTCCATAAAAAGTAAATAATTGCGTTAGTTACTTTTTAAAGAAAGTAATGCGTTACAATATTGTGTTACCCCATGAAAAGTAACTAACTGCGTTACCTAGTTCCTTTTATGGAAAGCAATGCATTACATTACTTCTGTGTTACTTTTGTCACCTGATGGGCTTGTTTAATAACAAAAATCCCAAAAGATATATTTTTGGCAATTGTAAGGGCCCTTTCACAACAAAAGTGAAATTATTAAGCCTCAGGCTGAAGAAAGTGCCTGTGCACATAACTGGCATTACTTATTTGAAAAAGTAACTCAGATATTTCTTTGTAAATTTAAAAGTGACATGGTACTTTACTAGTTACCTGAGTAAGGTTAAGGTATAATAAGGTATGTTCTGACATACAGCATTGTCATGGATAAACTGGTGAATGAATTCATTGTTTTACATTTTCTTGTTTTTGTATTCACCGCCATTACTTTGCCTTACTGATGGTAACATTATAAATGAAAACATATAAACATGGTGGATGAGCAAGCAGAAAAGAACAGATTGTATACGTGAAAACTATCGAAACTGATGAATATTATTAAATATCTAACTACAGCATGCTTAGCAATTGAAATTGCTTAGTAATATGGTACATTTTAAGCATACAGATTTATTGAGATGTTATTTTTTCCTTCCAATCTCAAGTAACTTTAAAGTATGAACAGGCGGCGAACAAATGACAGGGTAGTAGTACAAAATCCAGCAGTTAGCAAACAAATCCTGAAACTATTTAGCATTACAGTCTTGTCAGAGAATTTTAAATGATTTAAAGCTCGTGTATTTGCATAGTTTGTGGATTCTGGTTTGCGTTTTGCACTTCTAAAGCTGCGCTGGATGTTTTCCGAGTCCCGAGAAACACTTGAGACCAGAGCACTCACACACGGCTCACCAATAAAACATCAACACTCTAGAGGTGAGAGAGAAAGAGAAAAGCGTCTCTGCCTTTCAGTTTGCCTGAGGGAATGCTATCCACTCCATTTTTACATGAAAGACCTTTTCTGTTTTTGTGATTGAGGGCATCGGGATGGCCTGAGGGAAGAGAGTTTGTGGGGGAGCATTGTAGAATTGGGGGCGTGCTGGATGGTAATTCGCACGGAACAGCAAAATCCAATCATCCCGGTCAGTCAAAGCGCTGAGCACACAAAAAGCCGCCATCTCGTATACGCAAACACGCGTGCTCTTCGGGTGGATATGAATCTGCTTTATTCGCGGTCGATTGAAGACAATGGTGCGCGCCGCAGATAAGATTCGCCCGGTCTCCCCGGACAGAGAAAATAACTATTACCCACCCACCTCGACCCCCTCGAAAACATACACACGCGAAAACGGGTCCCAAACGTCCCGCTCTCAAGCAATGAACACAGATAAGCAAATGTCATGTCGTTCTTGAGTTAACCCGCATTCATAGCGGTCGCCGTCACTTTCGTAATCAAAATCAATAACAGCCCAAGGGCCAAGAAAGAAAAAAAAAATAAAACAAGCTAATAAGCAGATGCTAATGAGCCCCAGAGAAAGGTCAAGTCTAAACAAAAGATTTCCCCTTATAAATATTTAACCATGATTAGTATTACAGGAACAGGTAATTAAGCCATCAGGCATCAGGGCTGGCTACCTCTGATTGGGCCCTCGTTTAAGATTAGTTCACTTGAGTGAAGGACCCCTCAACAACCCCTAATGGGCTTCTTTTGTCTATGAAGATGTCCACTGAAAAAAACAAACCACACACATAAACAACGTCAATGACTTCTGTCCTGCTGATAACAGGATGCAATGAATGTAAAAGAGCTATTTATAAAATATGACTAGTAATTATATGGGTATTTGCATATGATGATATTGGCTTTTCAAAAATAGAGCTACTGAAGGAAGAAATGAATGAGATCTGAAATAGAAACGGGACTAAGAGCTGTACACTATTGCACAAGATGTCCTGCTTTGTGCCTGACAGCCTGATCAGCCTTATAGGCTCATATGGAAAGGGTTAGCAGTAGGTCAGGCACAAAGCAGGACACCAGTGGGCCTTAGTACAAGGGCAACATACAGGACAACCCAACATGCACCAGGTGAAATCAACTTGACAGATATATAATAAGAAAACAAGAAAACGAATGCGGAGAGGTGGAGGAGTGACAGCTGTGCAGACCTTTTCAAACTCTAATTTTGCTAAATGTGTGGATTTTTGAAAGCATATGACTAATGAAATTAATGACAGATTAATTAACAGTCTCAGGCACAGAGATGCACCAGAATTAATTATAATTCTACAAATCATTTTTGTCAGTGTTGTTAATGTTAACTTTAACTAAAATTAACTACGTTAATTGAAATAAAGCTGTAAATTAAACTGAAAAATTAGACCTGATTCATTGACAACAAACTAAAATAAGTTGAAATGTTAAATATTAAAATGATTACAACCAAAAGTGAAACAAAAATACAGCTAAACAAACTTACAAATACACATAAATATAACAAAATACAAATAAATTTACAAAAACTACAACTTAAAAATCTAAACTAATCGACATTAGGGCTGTCAAACGATTAATCGCGATTAATTGCAATTAAAAAGTAAAAGTTTTTGTTTACATACTATACTATATGTACTGTGTATATTTATTATGTACACACACACACAATGTACACACAAAATATATATATATATGTATATACATACATATATTTACATACATATGGTATGTAAACATAAACTTTTCTGAATGCGATTAATCGTGATTAATCGTTCGACAGGCCTATAAAAATAAATATATAAATAAATATAAAAATAAAAGCGAATTCAAAATATTACTAAATATTTTATATAAATACTGTATATAAATATTTTTACATAATTTTTTGGTAACACTTTACCATAAGGTTCCATTAGTTATTTGTTATTAATGTATTAACTAACATGAATAAACAATGAACAATACATTTATTACAGTAATTATTAATCTTCGTTAATGTTAGTTAATGAACATTCATTCATTGTTTATGTTAGTTCACAGTGCATTAACTAATGTTAACAAGCATCACAAATATATACATGTATGTGTGTGTATTTATATGTATACAGAAATATACACAATACACACTTATATAGTATTTAAACAAACCGATTTTGGATGCGATTAATCACGATTAATCGTTTGAATAAATATAAAAATAAAAGCAAATTTAAAATATTACTAAATATTTTATATAAATACTGTATATAAATATTTTATATAAATTTTTGGTAACACCATAGTTAACATTAGTTAATGCTAGTTAATACATTCATTACAGTATTTATTCATCTTTGGTAATGTTATTAATAAAAAAACAGACATTCATTGTTTATGTTAGTTCACAGTGCATTAACTAATTTTAACAAGCACGTTTGATTTTAAAAATGCATTAGTAAATGTTGAAATGAACATTAACTAAGATTAATAAGTCATGTAGAAGTATTGTTCATTCTTAGTTCATGTCAGTGTTTTTTTTATTATAATTAATCTTTTTTTTTTATTAATTACAAGTATATAATTTTAAGTGTATAAACAATAGACTATTAAAAATAGATTAAATGATTATACTTAATTATGCCTATAAGTTATGATGACTAATGAGGATGAAAATAGGTCATCTGTATATAAATATAATGAAAAATGAACATGTAAAAAGCTCTAAAACTACATGACTGCTTAAAAAACCTTTTTATAAAAAAAAAAAAGTAATGCAAGATTAGTAAGAGCATAAGCATTTAATAAATGTCTTGAAATAAGATTTAGAGCCATCTATGGTGAAGAGGATAGCCACGAGGAAGGGTCAAGAGGCGTTTATGTGTGTGTGTGTGTGTGTGTGTGTGTGTGTGTGCTGTATGTTATCGCTCCTCTACAATAACACACACACACACATACCAAAAAGCAGGTGTGTGTGCAGATTCATCGTAAAGGGAGAAGTTCTTCGAATCCCAGCGCTCTTAGCAGGAGGATGTGAGGGAGCTTTAACACGTCTAACAGAAATTACACAGCTTTGCAGGTGAGTCAAAATGGAGACGGGTTTATTTTTCTCCACACGTTCCCTTGGTGGTATCACCCAACCTCGAGACACAAACCAATAAAAGCGGACGCGAAAGCAGTCATATACAAAGCGATAATGCTCCCGCCTGCGCGTGTGTGTCGGAGGAAAAAAGCGAACGATTCTCTTGAGACAGACACTTGACATTTGTTGAATCAGACAATATATTCCGAATGTGTGACCGAAAAAAAGAAATGAATCACTTTTATCTTTTCTCATTCCAATCGCTTATTATGCCCAGTTTATCAAGCAGTTCCGGTCCGGCGTGACGCTGTAAGCTTGTTTAATAGAAGCATATCTCTCTCCTTCCCGTGCCACGCAAATAAAAAAAAGGGGGTTGTGTAGGATTAGGACAGGGAAGAGGACATTACTGCCTTGTAAAAGGGACTAAAGACATTTCAGCACTCCTCAGAGGGAGGGATGAACAGCGGAGAGTACATGAGAGGGAGGGGGGCAGATACACTAGCAGAGGAAATCATTCAAATCCCCTCAAAGGGAAAACCAGTTTTCCAGTCTCACAGTAAAAGGGATTGAGTTCACACATGGATAGGTTTATGTTCAGTACACTCTGCCTACAAAACAGCAGCTCAGAAAGAGAAAAGTATATGTGTAGTGAACGCTTGAGTCAGTGTGCACCTGTGGATCACTGACATTTACACACTGGCTCTACCTGTCAAATTACCACAAGGAAGCTAAATTCTGCGTCCAAGGCTTGTTACTTAAAGTCAGCATGAAATGAAAATTCACACTGTCTGTTTTCTAAATGCATGTTATGGATCAATTTTCAACAATACATCTATGCTTATATTCTTTTTTTGATCGTGTAATCTTTGCTTTATCACCACAGGATCTTCTAGTGAAAATGGCAAGACTTCTCTCTTGTAGCACATGCTGGACTTCTCCAATCATTTAGTTACATTACACCCCACCACTGCAAGCTCATGTTCATCTACATCCACTTAAAGAGTGCAACGCCCACATCTCAAAATCCAATTAACAACCAATTCATAAAACCAAGTGCCTGCTCGGATGTATACAAAAGATCTGTTGCGGCTTCATTTCATTGTGACTTTCAAGGTGAAGTGTGTCATTTTTGTATTTTAGAGACTAGCATAAACAGAATTGCAAAAGTAATATCTCTCATGCATCTGAATATGGATATACATTCCTACTATATAGTATGTTGGCGAAAAGTACCCAGGTGACCTACTATTCCACCAAGAATCAAAAGCGCCTACGGACACTTTACTATCCCCCATGAGGCCATGGGAGAAGAGTCGTGAATGCAGCGGAAACATTGTAACTGATGTCATAGGTCACATGACAAAGCGTTTGGAGTATATCAAAGTTGCATTTATACCACACAAATATATACAATATTTCATCGGTCGTCAAGTTCTTTAACAAATCTATTACCTAGTCTGGCAGTAGGCAATTATACAGCTACTGTTTCTATCCATTCATCCATCCATACATCCATTTCTCCATCTATTCGTGTATCTGTTTGTTCGTCCATCCATCCTTCCATCATCCATCCTTCCTTTCTTCTGTCTATCCGTCCATCCATCCATCCATCTATGTTCATCCATCATCGATGCGTCCATCCATCATACATCCACCCATCTGTCCATCCATTATTCTTCCATCTATCCGTCCATCATCTACCCATCCATCAATCCATACTTTCATCCATCCATCCATCCATCCATCCATCCATCCATCCATCCATCCGTTCATCAGTCGGTCATCCATCCGTCCATCCACCCGTTCATCAGTCTGTCATCCATCCATTCATCCATCCGTCCATCAGTTCATCAGGCCATCCATCCTTTGTCCATCCATCCATCCACCATCATTTATCATCCATCCACCCATCCGTCCATCTATCTACTCATCCGTCCATCCATCCATCCATTTGTCCGTCTATTCGTGCATCCGTTTGTTCGTCCATCCATCCTTCCATCATCCATCCTTCCTTCTGTCTATCCGTCCATCCATCCATCCGTCTATGTTCATCCATTATCGATGCGTCCATCCATCATACATCCACCCATCTGTCCATCCATTATTCTTCCATCTATCCGTCCATCATCCACCCATCCCTCCATCCATACTTTCATCCATCCATCCATCCATCCATCCATCCATCCATCCGTCCATCCGTTCATCAGTCTGTCATCCATCCATCCGTCCATCCACCCGTTCATCAGTCTGTCATCCATCAATTCATCCATCCGTCCATCAGTTCATCAGGCCATCCATCCTTTGTCCTCCCGTCCACCCATGCTTCCATCATCCACCCATCCATCTGTCCAACCATCATCCATCAACCTATCCATCCACCCGTCCACCCATCCATCCATCCATCTGTCCATCATCCATCCATCCACCCATTCGTCCATCCATCCATCCATCCATCCATCCATCCATCCATCCATTCAAAACTTTCTAACAAGCCAATTTTGTCAAGTTGATGATCAAAGTTGATCTTTGAATTCTGTACTTTTCTAAACTTTAAATAAAAACTTTCTTTAAGGATTAACTCGAGGACCATAAAGTTAACTCGAGAACCATAGTTGCAACGACTCCCGATAGCAATTTCGGGCATGCAAGACCAACTCCTACCTACCTAAATGATTAAATACTAAAATTTCAACTGCTGCCTAAATTCATGCTTAATTAACACATTTCAAATGAGCAACATTTTCTCAAATGAACTGACACATTAATGTTGTTTTTAATGGCTCTTATATTTAAAGGCGGGACTTATTCTGCCAAACTGCGCATTGCACTTTCTCCATTAATGTTAATAAGTCTTATATTTGCAATTTTTGGTTCAGCTCTACTTAATGATTTTCAAATTCAATTGCAATTCTGTATCCAGTTTGCTACATCAATTCAAATTTAATTCAAGGAATTAATTTGGAGCCTAAAAGGCATTCTTAGTTCAATTCCAAATGGTCATGCCATGTCTCCAACACCACCCCATACAAAGCACCTTATCAAAAACAATAAAACTTAGGGAACTGTGGAGGAAACTAGCTATGATAAATGGGTATAAACATGCTTTGTAACTTTTTCAGTCTTCAGTTCACTTTGGTTGGAGACAGTGGGGTGTAACTGAGAAAAGAAAGTTAACTTCTATCAGCACATGCCACACTAAGGCCTCTGCTGCGACTCCTCCATTTTTCTCCCACTGAAAGGTTCATCCCTCACAAACACGCACCCCGAGACCAGGCACTCACACACCTTCAGCCCACAAGGTCACTCTCCTGTCGCCAAGACAGCAGCACTGAAGTTCATTATCGTGTCCTTAATCTCAGGAGGAAGTATGCATGTTGACTGTAACCTTGGATTCCCTTGATCTCGCTCTCTCTTGCAGGCGCGCACATACACACAATATCCACCGAAACTCGTCACTTCTAAAAAGAAAAAAAATGTTTTTAAAGATAGCCACACATGGGAGAGACAAAAAGAGAACAAAAACAAGCAAAAACTCTAAACTTTGTTCCAAAACTAACCAAACAAGAGTTTAAAATGTCAGGAAACATGTCTATCTACACCAGAAGTGCTAAGCGTTGTACCTTATTTACTCCTAAAATGTTCACAGTAGTACCTTAAGGGTATATGCTACTACTTCAAGGTACTCAAATGAATCTTTTAAGGGTGGACGAGATACAAAATGGACACTTTAAGGGTTCTGCCCTGAAGTTGTACCACTTAAGGTACAATGTTTGCCTTTTTTTCTGCTAAGAACCTCTCTAAAACCTCCATACAGACCAGTCTGACCAGCTAAGGGACACTAGATTTGACCAGCAAACCAGTTTAAACGAGGCTTTAAACCAATTTGCTGATCACAGCTGGTCTCCCTTAGCTGGTCAGACTGGTCTGTATGGAAGTTTTAGAGAGTTTTTGTTGGAACTTCGAGCTGGTTGGTAAACTAACCAAATACCAGTTCAGTCTGGCTGGGAGTCCAGGTAGACTAGCTTAAATTATATAAAACCAGCAAACCAGACTGGTTTAAGATGCTTCACTGGTTCTTTTTTCCAGCAGGGAGTCAAACAAAACTTTTAGGTCTAATTTGGCAGTTTTTAAAAACTCATTTTACCTTTATTTTGAGAGGTATTTCCTATGGAAGCCAGTTTCCGCTGAATAAAAAACGAAAAGTGAAAAAAATAATTGCAACTTTCTCACGATTCAAACTTTTTTCCTCGCAATTGCAAGTTTACATCATGCAATTCTGCCTTTTTCTCTCTGAAAACTGATATAAACTCACAATTGCTATAAAAAATTGACAAACTCGCAATTCTGAGAAATTAATTCAGAATTGATATCACGTGATATCGCAATTGCAAGTTATAAAGTCAGAATTGCTATATAAACTGACTTTTCTCTCAGAATTGCGAGTTTGTCTCACAATTCTGACTTTGTAACTTACAATTGCAAGTTCATATCACGTAATTCGGAGAATTTGTGAATTATTAAATTAGAATTGTGAGATATAAACTCGCAATTATGCAAACATATCAGTCTTTTTCTCCTTCAAAATGGGACTTTATAACTCGCACTTTATATTTATATCTTTATATCTCACAATTTTGAGAAAAAGAATTGCGAGAGAAAAAAGTCAGAATTGCAAGATATAAAACTCACAATTGCGAGAAAAAAGGCAGTTTTTTTCAGTCCAACCATCCATCAGGCCATATATCCGTCCACCATCATTTATCATCCATCCGTCCGTCCATCCATCATCTTTTTATCCATCCATCCATCCATCTATCCGTCCATCCATCCATCCATCCATCATCCATCTGTCCGTCCATCCATCCATCAATCATCCGTCTGTCTGTCCGTCCATTCAACTATCCGTCTATACTTCATCCATCTGTCCACCCATCATCCATCCATCCATCCATCCATCCATCTGTCCATCCATCCGTCCGTCCATCTATCCGCCAAGCCGTCCATCCATCCATCAATCCATCCATCTGTCCACCCATTATCCATCCACCCAACTGTTCATCCGTCCATCCATTCATCCATCATCCGTCCACCCAACTGTCCATCTGTCCATCCATCCATCCATCCATCATCCATCTGTCCATCCATCCAGCTATCCGTCTATACTTCATCCATCCGTCCACCCATCATTCATCCATCCATCTGCCCATCCATCCATCCGTCCATCTATCCGCCAAGCCGTCCATCCATCCATCAGTCCATCCATCTGTCCACCCATTATCCATCCATCCATCCATCATCCGTCCACCCATCCATCCGTCCATCCATCCACCCAACTGTCCATCCGTCCATCCATTCATCCATCATCCGTCCACCCATCCATCCGTCCATCCATCCACCCAACTGTCCATCCGTCCATCCATTCATCCATCATCCGTACACCCATCCATCCATCCAAGATGAAAACTGTTTTTATCTTGCAACTGACAATTTTTTGCAATTGTGAGTTTATATCACAAAATTCTGAGAAAAAAGTCAGAATTGTTAGATAAAAAGTCGCAATGATTTTTTAAAATATTTTTTTATTCAGTGGCAGAAATGAATAAAAAAAAAAAAGGAAAAAAAACGGATGGCAAAGAAAAGAAAGAAAAGGATGGCAAAACGTAACTCTAAAAGAAGATATATATATGGAATATAGATCTGCAATGTAAAATATTTGAATAAATAAACACAATAAATACAGGAATGTACATTAATATGGTCAATTTTAATTTTATGTTTTTTTATGCTTTACCTGTCTCAAGATTGAATCTGTCCTATCCACTGGGTCAGAATCTCTCTCACTCACTCATTTTACCTGCACAAAGTCAACGAGACTTTCATTTATGCATTATTTAGCTAAATTCAATTAATTCTACATGCCCCATTTTGCCTGAATTACATTAGCAACAATTAAAATAAATGTTCCAGCCATATTTAACAGGTCAATTAAAATAACCTTTTGGGCAAATGGAAAAAAAAAGAAGCAGCAAAGGACCTGTTAAACTTTTCAGGAGACAAATGACCAGAGCGGTTATTATATACAGCAGCGCTCCTTGTGCACAAGAGAATGAAAACATTATTTATCAACTGTTGATCCAAATGAAGAATTATTCCAAGATGGTGTCTTAGCTAGCGGCTCTGAGGAGAGCAGACCGCAGTGTGGGTGAAGACAGAGAAAGTCTGCAGTTTATAAATTATTTGGAGAGCATGTTAGAGGATATAGCTTGCTAATGAATAGAGCCATCAGGCTAGTGGAGCCCATGGAAAGGGCTGCCATCTGCCTCCACATTACAATAATGAACTCTGTGTCGCCCCACGACAGGGCCTGTGTGCTACAGGTGCACAAAACCAGCATTAGAGAACCTAAGAGAACCTACAGTAGATAGGTTATTCACACCTCATTGCTTAGACAAATCATGTCGTTCCAAACCCGCAAGACCTTCATTCATCTTCCGAACACAAAATTAAGATATTTGGTGAAATCCGACAGCTTTCTGAGCCTGCATAGACAGCAATGCAACTACCACATTTAAGACCCAGAAAGTTAGAAAGGACATTGTAAAAATAGTCCATGTGATATCAATGGAATGAAATCATGTGACAGCGTGGACATTCTTCAAAATATGTTCCACAGAAGAAAGAAAATAAGGGTGAGAAAATGATGACAATATTTTCATTTTCTCAGTGAACTAATACTTTAAGATATAACATGGAATCCGAAATGACGGTTCAGTTGTCAGTCCCATAAAGCCAACTGTTAGTTCGGCAAGGATTAGAGTACCTGAGAAACAGAGTGAGAGAGAATCCATAATCCTTCTGTGAGAAACTCTCTTCGATTACAGCCGGCAGAAACATTCACACAGCACACAAACAGGAACAATCTGAAAAGCTATCAGAGAAAAGAAGTAGAAAGAGAGGAAAAGCACTGATAAAGTAGAGAGGACTTAGGAGTATTTCCCCTGTAGCTGCTCTGAGGGGAGGAGATGAGAGCGAGATCTGCCCTGAGAGGAATAATCTTTACAGAATGAAGATTAACCTCTGATTTCTGAGAGGCAATGATGGAGAAAACCAAGCGCGCTGAGAGACAGCCAACATTTGTGGGTACCATGTCAACGGGAAAAAGGTAGACACAAAAAGACTGACAGGAATAAAGGGCATGGATCCGTTTAGCGCACAGATGAAGAATGATACGGATTACTAATGTAAGAACACAGAAAATGGAAAAGAGCTATTCTGACAAAAGATTACAAATACGAACATTTTCTTGTCTAACATACACCAAAAAATGTTTTTTTAAAGTAATTCTTTACTGAAAAATGAAAAGTGGCCACGTATTCACTCTCAGGCCAAAATGTAGATGAGTTTGTTTCTTGATTGGAACAGATTTGGAGAAATTTAACCTTACATCACTTGCTCACCAATGGATCCACTGCAGTGAATGGGTGCCGTCAGAATGAGAGTCCAAAAAGCTAATAAAAACATCACAATAATCCACAAGCAATTTACACAACTCCAGTCCATTAATAAATGTCTTGTGAAGTGAAAAGCTGCATGTTTTAAAGCAACAAATCCATTATTTAAAGCGTTCTGGGATTGTCCATAATAGTCCTTTCTACTGCCATTTCTATTATCTCATCTGAATCAGGAAAGAAATATGTACAAATCAAGCACCATTTACAAGTGAAAACAGACCAAAATAGTTACAAACAAATATGTTGGTTGATTTTGATGGGGAAGGACAAGATGGAATGTGCTTTTTCACTGGAAAAGCAATATTATGAATTGTGGACTGGTATTTTGTCCAGAAGTGACGGTATAGTGTTAAAACGCCCTTAATAATCTATTTTTTTCTTACAATTACACTGACGTTTTACTTCACAATCCGTTATTTGATTTACTGGAGTTGTGTGGATTATTGTGATGCTTTTATTAACAGTTTGGACTCTCATTCTGACGGCACCCATTCACTGTAGATGATCAATTGGTGAACAAGAGATACAACTATTTGAAAATCTAGAATCTGAGGGTGCAAATAATTCTAAATATTGAGAAAATATCCTTTAAAGTTGTCTAAATTAAGTTTTTAGTAATGCATATTACTAATCAGAAATTAAGTTTTGATATATTTATGGTAGGAAATTTACAAAAATAGCTTTATTTATAAATCTTTACTTAACCCATTAACTGTCACCATCCCCTCTGTGGGACGCCTAAGTTTACTTCACCATTTTACAAATCAATCCTAATCTAATCATGACAAACTATATATTGTTGGATTTGGATTCCAGAAATAGATTTAGTTAATCCAGCTTCCATTCTCCATAAATGCATCTAGAGTCAAACATTAGAGATGTGTGTGTGTGTGTGTGCGTGAGAGAGAAAAGGAGATCCAGCAGAGATGGCATGTTTGTGTTTGCCATGTTTTCAGACCACCAGTGCACAGAGAATGTTCATCTGGCATGGAGAGGAGTTCTCATGGCTGGCAACTTTATAAATGCGCGTATGTGTGTGTGAAGCAGATTTTAGCCTGAAAGTGAAGAGGCATTTTCACTGCTCTCCAGAACTACTGGAGCGACACT
The DNA here is from genome assembly GCA_019740295.1 of Labeo calbasu. Lineage (NCBI taxonomy): Eukaryota > Metazoa > Chordata > Actinopteri > Cypriniformes > Cyprinidae > Labeo > Labeo calbasu. Next base: position 38,783 of record JAHKKF010530297.1, read on the forward strand.
GCATAGTCTGACGGATAAATTTAAAATGGTGAGGAGAATGAGGGAGGGGAAAGAGATATAAAAGAGAGAGAGGCTACGCTTTAGGATGGAAACGTGCTTTCACTCTCAAACGCTCTCATTCTTTGCAGTTCTCGCTTGCTTTTCTTACAATTCTCTATATCAAAAAAGGTTTTCATGAAACTATTCCTAATCTACAAATGAACGCCATTAAAGCTTAGGAAATGTATAAGGCTCATTGACGTATGAGGATTTTCAACAATTTAAAATGCAAAAAATAATATCTGTTGTAATTGTTCAAACACTAAGAATGTTTCGTACACATAAATTCAGATTTAAATGTAAAAGTGATTTTAGTGTTTTTTTTTATCTTGAAGAATTGGCCATAGCCTTAAAAATGTCATGTGGTGCGACCATGAGTAATTTTAAAATTAATTTATTGTCTTAACACGCTTAACATTTTTGAGATGTTCTCAGTAATTAAAGTGATTAGAAACAAAGTATTGTAAATGTAAATGCAGACTTATTTTTCCTGTAAATTGCATAAAACTGATTTAAAAAAGTACAATTCACTTAAGCATGCTGTAGCAGTGATTCATATTTCAACCACTGAAATTAGATATTTTATTTTTATTTTAATACAGTTATTCCTATTATTGGTCACACCACATGATGAGTGGTTGCTCCAAAAGAATCAAAGCCATGGGTTGTCAGACGTAGCAACTAAGAGGGTCAGGCCTTGCAAAGGGTCAATTTAGAGTAGCGGGAGGTTGCTGGCTCAGGTTCTGAGATCACAGAATGAACATCTTTCTTAAAATAGAAAATAAAATATGGAGTTTGTGCTTGACTGCAGGGTCAGAATTAACATGCTGCCTATGGCGAGCATTTATTTTACTTTGCTTGGCTGTGGAATCTAGTAAAACAGATTAAAATAGTTATTAATAAATAAATAATAAATTACAAATAAATGCATAATTACCAAACTAAAATGTTCCAAATTAATTTATTGCATTTTTTCTCATATTGTACAAAGATTAAATATAAATGGTTTGAAATTACCCAAATTGCATAAAAATCTATTCCAAGTGATGCTAAAATAAAGAATTTTATGTATATAAACCATCAATTGAACATAAAGCACAAAAACTGCCAATCTGGGACATATATCTATAATGGAAAACACTCTACAGTGGTCGCACCACATGATATTTCAAATTCAGTCAAAATTTACAATCACAGAATTGGCCATCTAAACAAAACAAGCTAGCTTTCCACAAAAGGTCACTATGAAACTTATATTAAAAATAAATACTTGTAGAAATAACTTAATATTGTTTTTTTTTTTTTGAGGTCATACCACATGATATCCAATTGTGGTAACCACATGTTAAAAACCAGCTGTTAAAAAGGTTTTTTTTCCAAATTTGATAGAGAGTTACAAACCTGCTTGATGCTTTCATGGGTAATTGACAAATTGCTATATGATGCAAAGTCCTATCTTTGAATGGATTTCAACATAAATCCCAAAATGGTAGTTTCTTGATGGTCGCACCACATGACATTTCATAGAATTGAAATCATCAGACAAAGTTTGTTTGTATATTATGATGGAAATATAAATACATATGCTTTGCAATTTTATACAGGATTACAAATGGCCAGACATTCGCACCACATGACATTTTGACACTTTAAATAACAGAAAAATTACAAATAACTAATCTTTTTTGAAAAGTTAAAGTAGGTCCACACATAGGAGGGGTACTTCACATATATGTCATCTTTTTAATGCAATCGGATAAAAAATTTAGGCATAAATGTAACCAACGCTGGGAATTTAAATAATATAGTAAAATTAGTTTTAAATAAGAATTAAAACAATATAACGGCTAAAGATGGATCTCAGCTGATATCATAGTGTAATATATAATTCAATCTAACTCATAAATAGTTCATCTAAAAATGAAAATTCTCTCATTTATTACTCACCCTCATGTCGTTCCAAACCAATTAGATCTTCGTTCATCTTCAGAACACAAATTAAGATATTTTTGATGAAGTCCAAGAGCTTTCTGAACCTGCATAGACAGCAACACAACTGAAACGTTGAAGGCCTAGAAAGGTAGCAAGGATATCATTAAAATAGTCCATGTGACATCAGTGGTTCAACTTTAATTTTATGAAGCTGATGCAAAAAAAACCTCTGATTTACTGCACTGAAAAAGAGTGAGATGAACAGGCCAAAATCTCAAATTCATCTGCAAAATAGACTGGATTTGTAGGCTTTTCCATAAATTATCATGCGTAATCAAGTAATAAATTTGATAAGTGTGTTTAATCATGCCCTAGTATTAAGACAATAATAGGACACAGTTAGAAGCGGTTTAGGGTTTGAATTGTTTATTCTTTAACGCAGATCAGGGGATCAGACCTGACCTTTCTGGGTGAACAACAAGACAAAAATCCGATTATGAACATCACACGCAAAAACACAACGAACAGCTGGAAGATGTGACTAGTGCAATCGGTGATGAAGGATTGTGGTGGGTTAGTAGGGTGGATCACAGGTATGACGGCTGGACAAGTGACGCTACATAACCAGACCGACCTGGAACCTAGTTTGGGTCTAGATTGGCCTAGTGTGGCTAATATTTGGTATCTAGTTCAGTTCTTTTCACTGTGTACTATCCTTTGTGAACCAAAAAAAATGTGCATTTTCTGATTCAGGTGCTCAGAGCATTTGAGCTCCACCTACGATCGCCGCTGCTGAATCTGTCCGTTTCAGAATGGATACCAGTTTCCCTTTTACTGGATAAAGGTGAAACAACAGGAAGGAGGTAGGAAGGTAAAAGTGACGGGAAAAGGTACAGGGGGAAAAAAAGGAAGGTTCAAGGGTGTCTAGCTCTCAATTCACTGCAGATTCTGCTTCAGGTCTGCTCGGGTGTGTCTCCGGGTGGCGTCTTTCCTTGGCAACAGTCGATAAACGGTGAGATCACAGATACAAACAGGTCTTCCTGCTCAGAGACTTAACCTCCAGTCCTCAACTTGTCCTAGACAAAGACAAAAAGACAGAGTGAGTGTTAGGAAAAAAGCGAGGGAGATGCAGTGGCACGTTTCCACGGCATTTGCATGCAAATTCACAAGGAGAAAGAGAGAGTTAAAAGGAAAAAGGAGTGAATGTGAGTGCATGTGTGCATATTCTGGAGAGATGAACCACACGGCAAACCGCGGTGGAAACAAAAAGCCCCAACACAACCAAACGTAAACATGCGGCTCTTTCTTCCCGTCAATACGCATCTCTCACAGGCTACTGCACCCGATAACAGGAAATAAGAATCCCTAGAGTGAGAGAAGGAGAGAGAATGGAAGAGAAGGAGAGGAGAAGATAGACGAGCGTCACGGTCTGCTGTCAGGAGTGTAAAAATGGAAGAAGCCATAGAGTTGTTTTGAGAGAAAACAACAGATTTGTCCTTATTTGAACTCACATTAATTGCAGCTGCAACCATATTGGAATATTCAGAGACAAAATGGGATATTTAACATCTATTAAAGAAATTAAATGAGGAGAATTTTGATTTTTGGTTAACTTTAAAGAGGTTTTTCACAATGTATGACTTCCCTTCGTAAATACAAATGAAGATGTTTACCAGAATGTTCATGCTGTTTTTTTCCGTACCATAAAAGTAGACGGTGACCAACCATAGTTGAAATAAAGCTGATATAATACAAATATTAGATGAAAAATGTAAATGTAAATTAAAAATGTTGCCTTGCCAAATAAATGAAATAAATTATTATTAAACTTGAAGTATTACAAAAAAAAGTTTAAAGATAAAGAGAAATATGAAAATAAAAAAGTGCATAACAAATATTATTAAAAATAAAATTGAAATAAAATTGAAAATGCAAAGCTATATAGAAATAAAGGAATAAATGTAAAAAAAAAAATTTAAAAGTGCATAACAATGATTACTAAAACTAAAATGACCAGACTGCAAAGCGCCAGATTTGAAGATGTGCATACAAAATAAATGTTTGTTATTATTAACAAAGCTAAAGCTGTTAAAAATATTTTTTCAATAACTGAAATAAAGCTTAAATAAAATACAAATATTAGATGAAAAACTTCAAAATGCTGCTTTGCCAAGTAAGTGAAATTCATTATTATTAAAGTTGAAGTATAAAAATAATAATAAATAAAAATAAAACAAAAAATATTTAAAGTTAAATAGAAATAAAAAACTAAATGTTGACTGCCAAATAAATGAAATTAATTATTATTAAAGTTGAAGTATAAAAATAAAAATAAATACACATAATAAAACAAATAATAAATAAAAAATAAAACATAAATATTTAAAACTAAATATAAATAATGAAAAAAGAAAGTGCATAACCAATTTTACTAAAACTAAAATTAACAGACTGCAAAGTGCCAAATGTGAAGAAGTGTGTATATGTGCATATGTAAATAATTTTTGTTATTATTAACAAAACTAAAACTGTTAAAAACTTAATGTAAATAATTTAAATAAAGCTGAAATAAAATACAATACAAATATTAGATGAAAATCTTGAATTAAGTAAAAAATGTTGCCTTCCCAAATAAATGAAATAAACTATTATTATTAAAATTATTAAAATTGCTAAAAGTATTAAAATATTAAAAATAAAAATATTTAAAGTTAAATATAAAAAACAATTTCAAAAATAATAAAAACTGCAAAAATATTACAAAAATTAAAACGAAAATACAAATAAAAAAATTACAAATAAAAATAAAATAATAATGAATACTATAATAGTATATAAATAATTTTTAAAAATAAAACCGTTCACCAATCACTTGTATTAAAAACAGAAGAGTAAATCTCTTTTTTATGATTTTTGGAAGATAGAAAACCATATGGCCTGCAACAACATAAGGTTGACTAAATCTTTAAGACACTGCAGTAAGGCAATGGATTTCTGTATCTCTCTCACGCACTGCCTATTTTGAGCACGGTTTCATAAAGCTAAAAATACGCCGAAAGTTCGAGAGAAAAACCCTCGAACAGGTGGTGGCATTTGTCCCAAACCTCTGAAGGACACAAGTTTGAGCCAGTGAAAAACACGCCATGGCACAAACAGATGCTGAAGTCCCAAACTCTTCCGCTTTTTCCGATAGAGTGGACGACAGTTGAGAGAAGAGAAGAGAGAGAGAGGGAGGGTGGGAAGTGTTTGACCACGCGTTAAGAATAAGAAAGAGCGAATGAGAGATCGCTGGCGATAAAGCAGTATTCATGGTGCTTTGAGAGGAAGAGGGCGTATGCTTTATCTCTGGGCTCAGGGCACTATCGGCTCGGGGTTGTACCGCAGTCACTGCTGGAGTGATGGAAGAAGGAGAAGAAGGTCACAGCCAAAATATTATCAGTCCAGCAAAGATAAACCATGGAGTAATTACGTCCACAAAGCCACAGCCGTGACCGATCACTGTTGTTACCCTCTCTACTACTCAGGCCGTATCAGGGGAATTCATTCCTCTTTGGCTCTTTAGCAATGGTGACCACTGATTAGAGCCACTCTATCTAGGTTCTTTCAATAAGACTTGTTTATACAAATATACAGTGCTATCCGGTCCTTGTTCTCTGAAAACGACAAAGATAACATCCTGAGGGACTTCCAGATCCAGACAGACAAGCAAGGACTGGCCAGCATATCAGACATTGCGATCTACAGCGGCGATAGATGGAAGTCAAAAAATCCCAGGGTTTGAAGGAGAACCTAGCCAAGGTGACAGGATGTCAAGTCAAGCTAGTATTTTGGAGGAAAATTCATTGTTACTTGATAGCCAAATTAGACTGATGCCAACATGGAAAGGTTGCTTAACATACCCACATCTTCTAAAAACAAAACTATGCAAGTCAAAATATTACAGACCAGACAAAACTATTTTTATCCAATTTCTATGATAAACATTTTTTTTTTTAAATTTACAAATGTACTATGATTACATTTCACTACAGCATATGAGTTTGCAGTCTGAACTGAAAAAACAAGACAATGACGTTAAGACAATAAATACATTACACGTCTCTGTTGCATAGTGATGTTGCAAACAAAACAAAACAAAAAAATAAATAAAAATAATAATAATAATCCAAAACACAGAACAACAAAAAACTAAGGAAGCCTGTTTCCTCTACTGAAAAAAAACGTTATTGTGACTTTATCTCATAATTTGTTTACATCTTGTAATTCTGACTTTTTTCTCAGATTGTGAGATATAAACTTCTGATTTTTTTTCTTTCTTCTTTGATATAAATTTGCAATTCTGAGAAATAAAGTCGCAATTCCGAGAAATGAAATCTATATTTTTATCTTACAAGAATTTCTGACTTTATTTTACACAATTGCAAGTTTATATCCTGCTATTTTGAACTTATAACTTTAAATGGTGAGTTTATATCATGCAATTCTAAGAAAAAAAGTAGAAAAAAAGGTAGAATTGCAAGACAAGTCAGAATTTACGAGATACGAACCTGTAATTGCGAGAAAAAAGTCAGAACTGCGAGTTTATATCTCAATTCTGAGACAAAAATATTCAGGATTGCAAGAAAAGTCAGAATTGTGAGATATGAATGCGCATAAAAAAGTCATAATTGCGGGTTTATATCAGAATTGCGAGATATAAACGCAATTGTGAGAAGAAAGTCTAAATTACAAGTTTATATTGCATAATTTTGAGAAAAAAAAGTCAGAATTGCACAATATAAATGCATAATTGTGAGGAAAAAATGTCAGAATCACTTTACGCAATTGCAAGTTTATATCCCGCTATTCTGACTTTATAACTTGCATTATTATATCATGCAATTCTGAGAAAAAAGTCAGAATTGTAAGTTTAAAACTCACAGTTCTGAGAAAAAAAAATTCCAAGTAAAGTTGGAATTGTGACATATAAACGCACTTGTGAGGAAAAAAACTGAATTGTGAGTTTAGATCACACAATTCTGAGAAATAAAGTCAGGATTGCAAGAAAAGTCAGAATTGCGAGATATAAACGCACTTGCGAGAAAAAAAAAACAGAACTGTGAGTTTAGACCACATAATTGTGAGGTAAAAAAGACAGAACTGCAAGATATGAACGTGCAATTGCAAGGAAAAAGTAAGAATTGCGAGTTTTTATCTCATAATTTTGAGAAAAAGAGTGAGAATTGTAAGAAAAGCCAGAATTGTGAGATATGAAATGTCAGAATAACGAGTTTTTATCTTGCAATTCTCACTTTATTTTAGGCAATTGCAAGTTTATATCCCACAACTCTGAGAAAAAA